>SEMN01000201.1:209847-360052 GCA_005408345.1 Macquaria australasica | reverse complement strand
CCTCTTCCTCATCAAGCATGTCCTCCTGCTCCTTTTCTTCTTCTTCTTCTTCTTCTTCTCCTCCCCATGCATCACTTCTTGCCCCACATGCTCCTCTATCTTCCACTTCACCTACTGCTCCTGCTGCATCCCTTGCTCCTACTACTTCTCTGACATCCCCAACTGGTACCCATGCTACCTCCTCTCATCTTCCTGCTACTCCTCCCCAAGCATCTCCTTCTGCTCTTCCTCAAGATCCCCTTCTCCTCCTCTTCTTATTCTCCTGCATCTTCTTTACCAATCTTCAAACAAGTCCTCCACCTCTCCAGCTTGCTCCTCTTCACATTCCCTTTTGCTTCCTCCCCTGCTCCTCCTGCAGCATCCCCTATCAGCCTCCACTCCCATGTCCTCTACCACTTCTCCTCCTGCTCCTACTGCTGCTGATGTCCCTTATGGAAGCGCTAGATTAGTCTACTGCTGTGTTTTAATGGTGCGCGTAATGACGGGCTCCGCAGTGAGTCTCCCCCATTATGAGACATGTAAATGTGTTGAAGGGCAGGTCTATTTTGATTAAACAGAACCCGTGTGTGTGTGTGTGTGTGTGTGTGTGTGGGAGAGAGAGAGAGAGGTAGGAGGTTATGATGGAGAGGAGAGACAAACAGGTACAGTGTGGGTGGTGGGTTGTTTTGTGGTCACGGTGGCCTTTTCATGGTAAGTAGGTGCCTAATGAACTGATGTATAAGCTGATCTGAGTCTGTTGGTGTAAAACAGACCCGCTGCTGACACAGTCACTGCTATTATCTCTGCTCTGTGTACACTTTTACACTTCTCCTCTATAAACTTTCAGACTTTTTTTCCCATCAGAGCCCGACCGATGCATGCACTGGGCCGCCGATATTATTGGCTGATTTTAGCTCCTCACAGATATATCACTATCAGCATATGTTGGCCTTTAAGTAACAAGAAATTGCATTTTGGTATTCATAGTAATTTTTAATTGGGGTTTAATCTGTTGTAGGGCTGCAGCTAACAACTATTTTCATCATCAATTAGCATGCCGATCATTTCCTTAATTGATTAATGGATTAATCGTTTTGTCTATGAAGTTTCAGAAAAAATGTCCATTACCTCTTCCCAGACTGCAAGTTGACATATTCAAATAGCGTTTTTGTCGGACATACAGTTTAGAAAAGCTGCAACTCTGCATTTGAGAAGCTAGAACTCTTATCAGGTTTGCTCAGAAAATGACAAATTATTAATCGATTATCAAAACTGTCACTGATTAATTCTCTCTCCACCTACTAATTGATTAATCAACTAATTGTTTCAGCTGTAATCTGTTGACATACAGTATATAACAGTTGGGAAAAGCTTTCCTGTAGCTTTCATTGCATAGAAAGAAACAAAAGTCCTGATTTCAGGTATAAATTAATACATAATGATGAATTAGTCACGACAGGCTGTTTGAACTCTAATCAGAAGTTCATTATATTCATAAAACAGGCTTTTCCAAAACACACAACTTCATTTAATGTTTGTTATAGTTAAGTATTGGGCTGCAACTAACGACCATCCTTCCAAAACCGAAAAGATATTCAGTTTACAGTCATAGATGTGACAGCAAAGTAAAGCAGCAAATCCTCATATTTGAAAAGCTGGACTCAGAGAATGTTTAGCATTTTTGCTGGAAAAATGACTGAAAAGACGAATCAGTTTTTAGACAATCAATTATCATATAGTTGCAGATTAATTTTCTGTCCATCGATTAGTCGTTTTCAGCTCTACTTCAGTATTGTTTATTATTAGTTCTTTTTTATTTATATTTGATAAGACGGAAATATAAAAAAGTGCAGCCTATTTTTCTTATGTTAAATTGACCTTTTATTATATATATATATATATATATATATATATTTTTTTTTTTTTTTGAATTTGTGTTGTTGTTTGTAGTTGTTATTGACACTAATTTAATTACCAGTTAAGTTCAGTTTAAAGTCCCACTCACTTACTTGGTGTTTGTCATTATTAATCTCAAATATCAATATTGGCATCTGCTTCAAAAATCCATTAGTGTTTTCTCTGTCTGCCTCTTGTGTTTTTCTGTTTCTCTTGAAATTTCTTTTTTGCCTGATTGCTGTGTATGAAGTGAGTTCTTTGCTAGATTTGAAATGTTTTTGTCTTGATCATATCTGTCGTTTACAAAAGCACCCATCAGCAGCTTTTTGAAAGCGTGAAGTCAGACAGTCTTTGCAGGAAGTATTTGGGAAAGAGTGGAGATGCTGAAATGTAGGCCAAAATACTGGAAAAGTCATCATTACCAGGAGTATAAAGAATACGTCATTCTGGCTATAGCTGTTTGCTGTCATCTGTGTAGCCTGAAATTGCTGCGCTAATACAATGACCTTTACATTCCCTCAGGATTTACACCTTTTTCAGAGAGCCCAAAATGCCGTACAGTAATCCTGCATTTGACCCTGTTATTCTGAAAGTCAATGCAAACCCTGACCCAGCGGATATTTGGTGGGTATAAGTGCTACATATCCTGCAAATAAGCCTTGGGAGGGGTGACAAAGTCATCTGTGTCTGAACCAAACGCCCAGTCAGCAGCAGGCTCTGTCACCGAAATTGCTGATTTGTGTCAGTGTTGACTGTCGAGGGGTCGAGGAGTTAATTTCTTTCGACTTTTCCATGCAAGAACTGCTACTGTAATCGGAGCCTAATTTAGAAATCCTGAGTTTCCCTTCTACAGAGGCAAGGCTACATGTAAAATGTGCGCTGTGTATATGATTACACTGCACATATTATTTCTGCTCCTACACAAACTATTTCTGTCCTTTTCCCTGTAGCCTGAACACATAGACGCCGTGCCCCATCTGTCATCTTGTGGGAACGCTAAAGGTTAAACATTGTAGATCCGGTTTTTAGAGGCTGGTATTAACATGACACACTGTAATTTGTGACTTTGTTCAGTATGTTTGTTTGTGTGTGTGTGTGTGTGTGTGCAAGAAATGATGAACAAATGATCTACTCAGGGAAACCTATCACACACTTATTGCGAAGAGATATGCAGACGACACACTGCACTGCCACCACACACACACACACACACACACACACACACGCACAGACACACACTGTACCCTGCACCGTGCTCTTGCCAGCTCATGTTTTAAAGATGTGGTTTCTATATTCATCTGGTGACAGGTTATCAATGTGACAGACAGATAGTTGAACTGGGGAAAAGTAGGAGCTTGGAAGAAGATCCTTCGCACCAGTCCTGATGCTTTTACTCCATTGTTTCCCAGTCTATTTTTCCTCAGGGTCTCCCTTCAGTGTTAAATATTTATTTCCACATAGCATAAAAATTCTTTCAGAATAAATTTGGTTTTCTTCTTCCGTAAGGTACTTGGAACCTGTGGGGTTATTTACCTTTTGCTGAGAGACTCAGAGTCCTGGGCTTTGGTGCTGCATTTCCCACGGCGAATTGGGCATCAAGAGGCAATTTCATATCAGTCAGTCTGGTATTAGACACTATGCTTCTCTATATCCACAGGCTATCAGACTTCAATATCACAGTTTTCAGTGGTTCAGGAAGTCATTTCTAACAAAACATGCTCAATGTTTACTGAGATGTGATTAATAAGTTCTATTAGTGTGAAAATATATCCTTAACTATGAATCTTCACACCTTGGCTGTGAATTTTCACACAACACAACGATCCTCTTCTTATATTCACGGAAGTACTTGTTGGTTCACTGGATCAGTGATGAGTCACGTCAGCTACTTAGGAAAAATATCATTTTTTAAAGCAGCATTTCTTTACCAAATGTTTGGGTCGCAGTGTGAATCTCGTTCTGATGTGGGTTGTGGATGAGATCTGTACAACATGATCTAAAATAGTTTATACTGTATCTGCAGCTGTAGCCAGTTTTGTAAGTGTTTTTTTTTTTTAAGTCCAAGTGACAAGTCGAGTCTCAAGTCCTGCAGGGCAAGACTAAGTCAACCACAAGTCTTAATCACAAATCAAGATGCAAGTCTTTTAGGTCTCCGAATGCTGAAAATGACATGGCATTTGAACATTTTCCATTCAAAGCTGTATTAATAGTATAAACACAACGTTTACATATTAACACCTTTTTTATATATATATATATATATATAGTTGATATGCCGAACATGTGTGCAAACAGTTGCCTATTAATACATCCAGCAGATACGGGTCAGCGTGCTTCTGCCCACCTGATAATTCCAATATTCACTCTTCTTTTAGCTCTGTTTTGGTCTCCACCTACTCCTGAGGGAAATATCTGACTCTTTAGCTGCTAAATGCTCCACTACGTTCACCAGATAGTTGCTAACTTTGTCTGTCTGACATTTGGTGCTCGGCTGGTAGCGTACCGTTGGTTTATCAGGGTTTTTTTTCGCTGGAAACAGCTGCCTGCTGGAAATGAGGTTGAGAGTGAACCAAAAGACTAAAACAAATGAGCTTAAAGACACTCAAATTCTAAGTAGAGCTGAGGGGAAATGCATAATGATATTTATATGATATTATAGCAGATAGTGAAAATCTATGCTGGTTTCTGACATCTGAGAGGAATACAATATTACAATATATAGGCATCTAGAAAATGCTGTATACAACCTGCTCAGTAAATATACAACAGTCAATCAGCATCTAAACCACCTTCATTACAGACATTTAACTACAATCACTATTTCTCCTCCGCAGCATGTTTAAAAGCATAAAATAGATTTTTAGCTGCAGAAGCCTTGCACATTATAAAACACTTCACCACCCAAACTCCTCAGGTTATTTGCATAACAAACCAGTCTAAATAGATTATATTTCCCTGATATGAAACTATAATTGATACCGTTGGAGAACAGAGCGCTGGTGGGCATGAAAGGAATGAAAGAATCTTTTGTTTTCACCTAAAATTCTTCCCTTCCTTTCACTTGGGTCCATTATACTGTCACTTCAACTAATTTGCAGCTCAAAGAGTCACATCAATACACCGATATGTTAGACAGACGTCAATGGCATGCTCTTTGAGTTGTTCTGTCTTTCCCTTTTCGACATGCAAGGTAAGCAATAGCATCAATTAGCCTTTGTTTCAGGCAAAGGCAAAATAATTTTCTCTACTATCTGGCAGTAGACTTCACCAATATAAAAACGCCTCCATTTATCTTGACCTCAGGCCTCTCACTGACTTCTTTACCTACTGGCTGTAGAGAAGAAAAAGCAGGAGGAATAACTGAATTTGAAATATGCATTTACCCCTTTTAAATGCAAATTAGGCATAAGGGGAAGCAACGATTGCTCCAGATTGAGGTCCTTTAGTTGTCCTGTAGTGATGGCACAGCACCATTACAGTGTTACATTCATATTCTTGTGCAATGCTAAATATACAAAATGTTAAACTTTTGTTTACATCAATAGCACAATTATATCCAAGAATAATGAGGTCAACCCTGATTAGGGCTGCAACTAACTATCATTTTCATAATTGTTTAATTTATTAATTATTTGTTTATAAAATGTTAGAATATATTGTAAAATACCCGTCACATGTTCCCTGATCCCAAGGTGACACCTTCACATTGCTTGTTTTTTTTTTTTGTTTTTTTAATCTCAAAGACATTCAATTTACAATGATATAAAACAGCGAAAAGAAGAAAATCCTCACATCTGCAAAGCTGGAATCAGTAAAGTTGCTTAATAAGTGACTTAAAACATTAATTGTTTCTGTTGAATCAATTAATCAATTAATAGACTATAGATATTACAACACTAGATTTCATTACTTTTATGTGTTTGGAGTGTTTTCATTCTTTACTCTCAAATTATAGTTTAGAAATCAATAAACTACAATACGATTAATCAGATTACTAGTTGCAGTTCAGTGTTAGGCAGTAACAGTAGATTACAGTTTGAAATTCAGTAATTACATTACAGTTACTAATCCCAGTAACTCTCCGAAACGTTGACATTTATAAGGATGGGCGCATGGGGCTGCAGGTGTGGGGAGGTGGTTAGCCTCCACCAAAAGAGGACAAATGCTTCTGGTAACTCCAAGATTGTCTAATTTACATGTTGATTGTTGTTATCCTGCAAGCTAGTCACTGGTAAGCCTACAACCAGGAACCACAGGTTTTGTTGGAGTTCTGGAGTGCTGTGTGCAGTCACCGGGGGCTAATGTGAAGTGTCCCGTGATCGTGACATAAGCTAGCTGTTGGTGGTTAGTAAATAGTAAAACCTCCAAACTGTTCAACCGCAATGTCTCGTTTTCTATTTCTACACGTGTTAAACACAGATGACGTGACTTGTGAGGAGGCTTTAAAGTTGTTTCAAAGTATATTTGATGTAGGTGGGCTGAGTAATGTAACGGATTTGCTGTTAAGTAATAGTAATATTAAAAGTACACCCTTCTATTTTATTCTGTTCAGTTCAATTCTTCCACACTGCATGCTGTATACTGCAGCTCTGAGCTTTAGACCTTTATAGCTCAGCATATGATTGAACATAATGGCCCATTATTTATTTGCTGGTTGAGAGTGGGCCCTCTGCCAGCCTCTTCAGGGTTCCTGCTGTGGGCATATGGTCTCACAGATAGCCATGCTGGATGTTAAGGACTGTGTCACTGTTGGAGCAAAAGAAAATGGGGGAAGAGGACTTAATGGGTGAGACATCGCACATCAGTGATTTTGCCTCACCTTGAAAAGGTTGCAGGGGGGAAAGTGCCTCATCAGGAATTTTAATCAGGTTAGATTTCAAACAAATGTTAAACAGTAAATGTTGAGTTACGATATTCTAAGTATTAAATTCCCTATTTGTGCTTCCCTGTTGAGCTGCAGAGGAGGCATAGAAACAAAAAGATCTTTTTTTTTAACATAAAAGGCTGTAACTTTGGAAGATATCCACTTAATTTGATAAACTCAGACTGCTGAAGAAGCCTCACTTTTAAATGTATTTTTGCACAAATCGAGGACTGTGGATTTTGTCCCTCTTCACTTACATTGGAAGTGCATTATGGGATCATTTGATGGCCAGTATGAACTAGAGGAATGATTGCAGCAAGCTGAACGTCTTTCAGTGTTCATATCGGCACCTCACTATTGTTTTAAGACGGACTTGAAAAATTGTGAACCTCTCCTTTAATAATTTAGTCAAAAATATTGAGGTGAGCACCTAAGGTGATATCAACCAACAGGCAAAAACCTTTTAAAGTATTAACTGATTATCAAAGTCGTTGTCAATGTATTTGCTGTCGGTTGAAATCGTATCAATCAAGTAACTGTCTCATTTTCAGCAGCTGTCAGAAATGATTTGGGCATTTTGACAAGACCAGGAATAGTTTCTGAATGTTTGTTTAAAAAGCATTTTTCCTTTTGATTTGTAGTAGCAACGTTAGTTCATAGTTGTAGTTCTCTACCTGCACAGTCCTGTGTTCCTGTTTCAGTTTAAACTTTATCAACTCACGGTAGGTTGACCAAGCATCCGCGCTCTTTTATCGCAGTGCTCGGCTTCACACTCGCTCGGTTTCATCCACACCTGCCTTTTACAGCCACAGGCTTCTGTTCTGTTACCTGCTAAGCTGCTCTGCTGGAGCAGTGGGGCATTCAGTGGTTCTGCTCAGGAACAGAAGGAAACTGACCGCAGGAAAATGAAAGATTATTGTTCAGGTCCAACACGTGTACTCTGAGTGTCGACGTTTGTCTGGCAAAATGTCACACACTTGAACTGTGCACATATCATGACCCCACATTTCAGGCTGTTTTTTTTTTCCTTTTGTTCTCCTTACTAAATTTTTAACACAACGGGGGGCAAAGCAAAAACCAGGGCAGAGCAGACAGGCAGGAAAGTGACGGGGGCTATTTTAGTTTGACGGTTTTACTCTGTGCGACAGCAGTTTTGATAGCAAATCTCCTGAGAGATGGAGAGAGCAAAATAGGGATGGAGGAGGATAGAAAAGGAGTTAAAGCAAGAAAAAAAGACATAAAGAGAGGGAAGATGAACCCAGTGGTTAGCCTTCTGCAGTTTGATATATGGAGCAGAGAGCCAATAAGTGTCAGGTCCCTCCCACTGGGGAGCCATTTTAACAAGCTCTTAGTATTTGAGTGGCTGTTAGCAGGTTTGTAATCCAGCCTGGCAATTACTGACTGCAGTGGAATTGAAATTATAAAGATGTGAACACGTACGCAGATATACACCAGTAAGCAAAATGTAGCAACTTCTTTCTATCTGTTAACACAGTTGTGTGAGCCTTCTGTCTTAAACTATTGGGTCATCCACCAAAATACTTACGCTTTTATATTATTATTCTTTAAAGTATTGACTTAGATCATCCAAAAAGAGAGAGAAGAGATACAGGATGGGAGGTGCAGGGGATAGCATGCAACATCCTGTTGGTCATGAGCCAGAATCAATATTCACACTACAAACATAAAGCTACACTGCAAACATTCAATGTACTGTGTGCTTTAAGCCACTGGTCCACCTGGACACTTCTGAGCTTCAACACATTTCTTCATCTCAAGAGTGAGAAAATGAATTTTTTATTTGGGTCCTGGCCTGAACCCCTGCTGCATTATCCAGAGTGTACACACACACACACACACACACACACACACACACACACACCAACACCAACGTACAGTATGCTTTGTATGAAATCTCCTTCACTGGAACACCAGCCTCTTTGGTGTGCTCTACAAGCCCATGTGGTTTTGAGCAGAGTATGCCCAAGTGATTATAACACATTCCTTGTTAGGGAAGTTTTCACTTTATTTTATTCTTTTTTCAGCCACTACATGCACACAGCAGAAATAAGTTTTGCATGAGTTGATATCATGTTCACTCTGAGATACATCTCTAACAGGAGCCCTGAAGGCAGACAGATGCACCTAAGGGAGCATCTACAACTGCTATACCAACAAGCAGGGGGTGAGCACCGCATATCAGCCTCCACTGACTCCAGTTTTAAATTCACAAGTTTTTCACACCAGCTATCATCAGATGTATCATCATCAAATGTCTAGTTTTATTTATTTTTTTTAATATGTATCTGGATTAAAGTTAGTAACCAGCAAAATAGAAAGCTCTGTAGTCAATAAAAAAGTCCTGTAATGATACTTTGGTCATTTATAGACTGTAGTTTGTGGTGTTTCCACTATTGAGGTTGACAAAATAGTACTATAATGTACTATAAATGTACTATAAATTCGAGTATCACACAAAAAAATAGTATAGTATCATTCTGCCACCAGCAGTTGGCTTCAGTTGAACATTCATACTCTATATGTTTAGTAGAATAATTAATGTGGTGTACGTCCGTTTGTGGCTTAATGTTGATCTTTCAGTGGTGATAACTTGTTTCTTCGTAGCATGACGGACAATATAACTAATCTGACAGTTAGCCGTACTAATTCATTTTTACAATACATTTGCTTTAACTGTTGTTTATGGTATCTCATCTTTTTCTAAATGTATATTGATATATCATTGAATTACAGTACTGAATGACTGTACTGTTAAGTACTGTTTTCATAGTTTCAAAAGTGCGTCCAATAAAAACGTCAAACTCCTGTCTTCAGCTTTTATTGGAAGCATGCTAACTCGCTGCTATCAACAAACACTGAACATTTTGAGAAATTTCATTGCATTGCTATTTTTCTGCCCTGCAATACCTCAAGTACACAAGTATTTCCATTTTAAGTCACTACAAACTTAGTAGTTTTGCTGAAATGCTTATGTAGTTTAACAAATGTAATGTTACTCAAGATAAATATCACATTGTTTTTAGTGTCATTTTTACCAAGATGCTAAAGACTACCTTGCTGCCCAGACAGGTGAAAAAGGAATGGGAATAATTATTTAGTTTCTTAAAAACTAACGATCTAATAATAATAATAATCCTGCCCTGACTGGTGATATTGATAAATATTTAACAATTATTTTGGCAGGATTTGTCTCTCAATAGTCAAACATGACGCCAGTTAGATGAGAGTCAATGGTAGTAGTCCAACTTACTCTTACCACTTACCCTTCACTGCTTCTCTGAGTGTACTGTATCTATTGAGACCCACAGAAAGTAAAAGACAGCAGTGAAAAGGGGGCAGAGGTCAATATGGGAAGGAGGGAAGCGGAGACTCACAGAGGAAAAGTGGAGTTGGATGCAGCTGTTGTGTTGCAGTCCTCAGGGTCGATCCAGGAGGAGACACTGCACATCTCTATGACAGCAGGTCAAACTGTGTGTGTGTGTGTGTGTGTGTATAAATGTAGTCAAGCGAAGCAGTGCGGTTGACTAGACACCAACACTTGACTTTGACGACACACACACACACACACAGCATCTTTAAAGCACAGATGATGAGCGTTGTACCCATCACAGTGACATGGATAACTCTGCTGAGGTAAACTCTGAGTCATTTCTGAAGCTATTTATCTATAAAGATATCTATTTATCTTTGTGTCTTTTCTCTGAGTTTTACAGAGCTCAAATTCCCCCCCCCCCCCCAATCCTTCCTCAAACCCCCCTCGGCAACTGATCCTCCTCAGGTTTCTACCTCAAGGAGCAAAGAGGTCAGCAAACTTAAAACTCCCCCTCTCACATAGCTGAAATTGTTTAGGCATGCTTGGTTTACCTTAGCTTGCATGCAGAATTTACATAACCATCCTCACTGACTCAGAAAATAGCTGTGGTAGGTCACGCTACAGGTGACCTTTTGCCGAACTCGGCCGCTGGAGTTCCGCCTCTCGTTTCAATCTGATCTCTTCACCTCTGTGACACAAATCTGATGGGTTTCTGAACAGAGAAATGGATTTTGAAGAGTTTTTCATGTCTGTTCCGCTGTTGCACTTGATTTTGCAGCACCTCTCCAAAATGTGTGAAAGTGGCCTCTCGGCATTTAATTAAGTAATAGGGGATCTAAAATGGTACATGTTAAAGCACTTCATACAGCAATCAAATGTGTCCATCCCACTGTTTCAAATTTAATTTGGAATTATTTGAAACTACAATTTCATAGAGCATGTTTCATTTAATTTACACACCCCAGGAACATGTTAAATGAGAGATTGCTTTGAGTTACTGAAGCAAGTAGAACAGAGGCACGACCTCGGCTCGCTATTGTAAGGTTGGGCTCAACAAAGTTTTATACTACACGTTTTCAGTCTGCAGAAAATCTTCCATGTTGTGTTATTCGGTTGTTGTTTATGTTTTCTACTGTGAAGTTTCGTTGGAAGTTATTGCATAATTTGTTGTAATATTTTGCCAAATTGATTTTGTAATTACTTACAGACCAAAGTAATTTTTATTTCAATTTGAATTTTAGGAGTGCACTATTCAAAGATTGGTTAGTAATCAAACAGTTTGCTCAGCAATGTGACATCTTTGGATTTCTAAAGGTGGCATTCTTTCCCAAAAGGTTAAATCTTTCATGATTTTCTATACATAGTTTTCATTTTATATATTTCTTTCTTATAAACAGCAACAGATGTTTCAGGGCTGCAACTAATAATTATTTCCACTACCAACTGATTTCTCAATTAATTGATGTGTGAAAATAGTGAAAAATGCCCTTCACAAATTACTAATGCCCAAGATTATGTCTTCAAATGTCTTCAAATGTGTTACCAATAGTGTAAAACCCAAAAAAATCAGTTAACGTTGATATAAAAGAGAGAAAAGCAGCAAATTCTCACATTTGAGAAGCTGGAACCAGAGAATATCTTAGCTTTAGCTTTAGATTTAGTTTTAGCTGTGGTATTTTTTGCAGTGAGAGCATCACAAACAAATGTACTTTTACCTCCATTGTATTGGTAAAGCAGCAGAAATCTCAGAAATTCAAGAGATCTCAAAACCTCGACATATAAAACAAAAAATGTCTGTCGTCATGACTAGCAGTGATGGAAGAAGTAATCAAATCATTAGATAAGTAAAAGCAACACCACAGTATAAAAAAAATAAAAATCCTGCATTCACAATTTCACTTAAGTCAAAGTAGAGAAGTATCAGCAACAAAATGTACTTAAAGTATCAAAAGTACTATTATAATGCAGAGTGGCTACTGTCAGTGTTATACTGTTATATTATTGGATCATTATTATTGATGTAATAATATGTAAGCGGTACTTTAATGTTGCCGTTGGTCAATGTAGAGCTAATTTGAGCTACTTCATACACTTTTGGTAAGTTTATTCTGTAACTATGGATCATATTTTAGAAACAAATCATGCGTTTTGTATGAAAAATCTTAATTTGAAAAGTAACAAGTTGCTATAGCTCTTAAATAAATGCAGTGAAGTGAAAAGTACAATATTTCTCTCTGAAATATAAAGTACAGCATAAAAATTTGGAAACACTCAAGTAAAGTAGAAGTACCTCAGAATTTTACGTAAGTACGGTACCTGAGTAAATGTACTTAGTTACTCTCAACGACTAGAGACTACTAGGTGTAAGACCCTTTAATGTTTATGCACGAGATTCTGATTGATCTAGTAGACTTTCTATATGTATATTAGTAATGTAGTAATATAGACAACACCAACCCAGTGCTGCCTTATGCTCTGCAGGGCTTTCTTCCTCTCAGGGGTCGTGCCAGCAGCCACTCCACCTTCACATTGTGGTCTACAGAGAGCCCGGTAGCGTGCGGCTCCACACTGACATAACCAAGCTTCATACTGTGCGAGCATGTGTCTCTTTAGCCATGTTGCACACTCTAGCTAGTTGGCATAAGGTGTCTCCCTGAGCTAGCGGATGTCTTCCAGGCTGGTTTCGGCAGAACATCTGTCAACAGACTGACCGGCTGATAGATTGAGACTGTCAGGGGAGATACGGCAGAGGCATGGTGGCATGTGGTCAGCTGATATCTCTCTCTTTCTCGCTTTGTTCATTTCTGTCTTCCTCTAGCTGTCTCCGGGGAGACAAGCGGAGACACATGCTGACGTGATAAACAGATCTGTGACTAATGGTCTGCCTTAATAGAATACAAATTAGATGATTAAGACAACCTTGTTTATGCCAAGCAAGGGAAAGCTTGGTTCACAAAATAATGCTTAAAGCTGGAGTCTGCTGGTTTTAATTGTCTTCTTACATCCCATCTGTATGGTGGGGGATGGTGTAAGATTAGTATGCTTTGATTTTGGGAAATATTGATTGGCTTGTCAGGTCATGCCTGTCCTGGTATACAATGGCAGTAAAATAAATTATATATTCATGCTCAAATTACCTTGTCAGTCAGTGACATTTCACTCTGCGTGATACCGCCGGATAACAACAACATACCTGCCAACTATTCAGGTTTTTTTTTTAATTGCAGCGTGTAGGCCGGCATGTTGTTTCTTTGGAAAACCTACGTAGATTCCCTGACGTAGTTTTAAAAACAGATAGGCAAAGTTGCCAGATGAGGTTGTTGGTCTTTAATTCACAAACCATACTATAGGTTTCAATGTAACCTGGCAACGCAAAAGGCAATGAGAAAGGGAAAAAAAGACAGATTCAAGTGTCTTGACGTGGGACATGTTTTCATTGTCAGGAAAATGAATGACAGAACAATTTTCAGCTGGAAAAAAAGGCTTTCGCTTTTTGTTATTTAGATACATTAACAGGTCTTTGTTTGTCCTCTTCTAGTAGTATTATCATTATGCAGTAAACAAGATGCTTTAGCAGTAATTAACATTGGACAGCAATGCATTCTCTTTGCATGCTTGCTTTTGCTATATAGTCCCCCACCCTGGTGGTGCATGGACATGTATGGCAGGGCAAGAATCAAACGTGTCACTAAAATAGTGTAACACGTTGATGCTGACAACATAAAAAGGTATGATTTTCAGCTTAGTGGCATTATGGTAACATGTTAATTAGAATAGATTTGGTATATGTGCATTAAAGCTCTGTTTAGTCTTTTACACCTGAAGTTTTTAGTTATTAGTTGATTAATCGTTTAGTTGATTGACAGAATTAATTGGTAACACTTTTAAAAATAGGAAAATAGATTTTTAGGTAAAAAGTGCCACACAAAAAAAAAAAAAAAAAAATCACTGGTTTCAGCTTCTCAAATGTCAATAATGCTTTCTTCTATTATCATAAACTGAATATCTTGTTTGGACTGTTAGTTGGACAAAAGCCATTTGAATATGTCAACCTGGGCTTTTAATTTATTGAATTACTTTTACTATTTTGACATTTTATACACCAAATGATTAATCAGTTAATTGAGAAAATAATCGCCCGATTGATCAATAATGGAAATAATCATTAGTTGCAGCCCTAGTGTTTTTTGAAATGCATTATTTGACCAAGTCTAATGTTTGCTAAAAAATGGGGCCTGGACCACATTCAGAACAATTTAATTGATCTGTCTTTTCATACAAAGATATATAATTGTAGACTCGGCTGAAAATTTTGGCTTGCAGTCTTCAATACGCTGGAGATGGACGACTTCTTCAGTCTGCACATTGCCTTCTCAATTCACTTATATAAAGTTAAGAAGCTGTACTGCTGCAGTGGGTGTATTCTTTGTGAATAAGATGAGCTTGTCACCGTTTGAGATGCAGTATAGGTGTACTTAGACACACAATACACACTTTCCTTTCAGCTGACTTCTATTCAGCTACTGAGTCCTTTTCCATCAGGCTTTTTCTGATTGAAGGCACATCTAAAATTATTTTGACTTTATTATTCCCACTTCGATGGACTCCGGTGAGTTTTCTAAATTATTGTCAGTTTACATGTCAAAATGCAAAATAAATATAAAATGGAAGTATATTTACTTAAGATTGATTTGATGAAAAATATGGGGGATTAGGGCTTTGATGTTGGGGCTTGGAGATTAAATGTTGGCATTTGCAGCTGTGATGCTTCAATGTGTAGCTCTCTCAGTTCTGCCTCGTGTGATTTCGTGTCCCCCTCATCTTTTGTTCCTGACTGGCAGCTCTGAGACGCACACAGTGAAAACACTGGGAATCTCTTGATACTCTTAAAGCCCCGCTGGATTCTGCCATGTAGTTCTGCGAGTTTTATGAGTTGTAGTCTCATTTACAGTGTACTCTAGATGTCATATTAAAAGTGACAGTCTCTGACCATCAAACAAATGCTAGTACAAGTTCACTTGAAGTGCATTACTGCATTATTATCACTTTACAAGGCCATTAAATGCAGAAGATAAGATTTTCTTATAATATCAGCCAGACAGGAATCAATTGCTTTAAGTTCAGTGATACCTTCTTAAAGGGGGACTCCACTGGTTTTACTGGCAGTTTAATCGTCATGATTAGTACCATTCAGCCTACAAAAATGGTTGTATAATGTCTTATGTCAAGTATAAATTCTGAGAAAATAACTGAATATAATCCCCAGTAATGTAATCAGGTTTCTTGTGGCTTTGGTTTGGAGACTGCAGATTTATAACAGAAAGACTGCATCACAAACAGGGGGCATGGGGATGAAAAGACGTGGGTGTCCAGCACTGGAAGGGGGAGATGATATTGGTTGTAATATGGGAAGGATCCAGCATTTTTAGAGCTTGACCCATACTATGGTCTAAAAGTCAGGATATCTCAGCCTCAGCTGCTTCCTTCAGTATTGATCATTCTTTTTTAATGCCTCTTGTGAGTTCCCCAACTTCGTGGAAGTGCAATATTAAATCACTGAGGTACCCATTTAACTTTATATCTGACCCTTAAAGCATTCAACTCCTATTGCAACCCACCTATATAACATGCAGAGGGGTGCATTAATCACTATTACAGTGAAGTGCAAGAGTCAAATATTATTCTGCAGATAAACATCAAACAGCAAGCTTCAGCGAGGGATGCACTGATCTGACTTTTTTCTCCCCCGATACCTGAACTCATGGTGCACTGCTGTTTTTGTTTCCCAAATCTGTATGATGCTTCCTTGCTGAATGGAATACATTTCGATTAGTCAGGTTAAGAAACATGAGGCTGTATCTGTGACTGTTCAACCTAAGTTACATTTTGAGTACAGTACTTTTACTGCAAATGGCATTGTCAACACCTCAGGTTTAACAGCATAGGTCCACCACTGCCTTCACATTGAAATGCATTTGCTATTTGATTAATATGACAAGCCAAACTTGCTATGTCATATAATACAGGGTGATGAGAAACACAAACAATCAACAGGTCCACCATTGCCATTAGGAGTTGTGACGTGAATCCGTTCCACGCAGCAGGACTGGTTGATGCCTTTATTCACTGTGCGAAAGCTCCAAAAAATTGACCTTGTTCCAAAAAAAAAGTGTGCGAAAGTACTCATGACAAAAACAAATATACCGCACAAAAAAAACACCTGCAGTGTGTAAAGGCCTTAAGTCTTCATGCATATGGAAGACACTCTATTCAGTTGTGACACCAGAAATCAAGCATACTAACAAAGCATATATCCACTGTCCTCCCTGCATTTTGATTTTATCTGTTTATATTCCCATTTAACAAAATGGCTGCCCATCCTATTCACCATATGTTCCACACTGAGCACATAACCTTTTATTTGTGCCTACAGAAGCTATATCATCCTCACTTGTGCCCACTCATGTAGCCCTCTGAATTATCCACCCTATCAAAGCGCTGAACATTCACTTTAACAAACGATGCGGCATGTGACGATGTCTAATGTGGCGTCTACAGGCGTCACTCTCCTTATAAACAGAGCATGTCAGTTAGAGGCCTGTACCCCTTGTGTTAGTCACAAAGGCACAAAGGATTCTGCCACATAGTGACAGACTGGATGCTTCACACAGCGCTTGTGTCTCTGAGCAAGCGTGTGCGCGCACGCGCCCGTGTGTGTGTGTGTGTGTGTGTGTGTGTGTGTGCACGTTTCTTTTTGTGGTAGTGGCAGTTTCATGTTAAGTTTTCTTCCAGAGAGAGGGAGAGAAAGACAGTCTTCATCACTGCTCACTTCTAAAAATAAGAACCAAATATGTTCTTGTTTTATTGTTGTGCCGTTCCTATTTTCTAAAAGACAATAAGTTATTTATTTATTTATTTTACAGTGACTAGCACACCCCGTTGTCTAAAACCTCAATATGTTGCAGTTATATTTATAGTGACAAGCCTCTACTGTGACAAGCAATCATATTCTGGAGAACCACGATACATCTTCTGTGTTTTAAAGCCACAAACCTGCCCTGACTCTTTAAAGACTATGTATTTTGTTGACAGGTCTGCCCTGTTTTACTGTCGTATTGAATTATCCAACACGTGTCATCAAACTATACTGTTGTAAAGAAATCCAACATTATAGGAGCTGTGTACCAGCATTTCTCAACCTTGATTTTTTGGCAACAACACAAGCAAAGGAGACAGCTGTAAATTGTTAAAATGCACAGGTATCAGGGGAGGATTTAAAAGGCCCTTTTCAGTTTCTGAAAAGCAGAGATAGAAGGTTTCTGCAGGACTGCGATGATATGTTATTTTGACGAGCATATCCTGTTCTCATCAAGTGAAATCATGACGCCAGAAATTTTCTAGGTCAAGGCTGTTAACAACAGATGCGAGAGGGAATGAGAGGAGAGGTGAAATCAGAGGGTGAGGGAGAGACAGGAAGGAAAAGATAAAGAAACAAACAAACGAAAAAGACAGGAGGGACCACAAAGTCTGAGACCGAAAGTGTGTGTGTGCGTGTGTGTTTTGTGTGGGACGCTTGTTCAATAAGAAACTGTGACACAGATAAGTGCTCATGTGTGACAGCTTGGTTGTTCCTTTTAACACAGCGGTCCTGCGCCTCTCCCAGCTTCCATTCACAACAACAACGACATGTCAGCAATGAGAAAAACAACCTGATACCTCAAGGCATTGGTTACACTTGTGCACACGACTGATCCTAAAGATCTGTTGAGCTGTGAGACCACACTGCTTTGTGGGCACACTTGGCCTGAAAATGTCTACAATGTGTTTCCCTCTGATGGATGGATGAATGTCTTTAAATCTGTGTCCATGCAGCTCATTTTTTATCTGTTGATCTGTTGTCAGGTAGTCTTTTGTTCATGCTAGCTGCTTGTGCTTTGGGTTGGTGATATGGAAGAGTCAAAAGTTTACATGTTTTGGAAGATATATAAATAATATTGGAAGAATAGTCTGTTTTTGGCTACTTTCGGGGAGCTGAACACGCTGTAAACACAACACTGACATATTTTATTACCGTACAAAGTTAGATAAGGTTGAGTGCGTTAACGAAACAGCTGCCTTTTTACACATCTAGCAGACGCTGAGCAACATTAGAATTCATTTGGAGCCATGGTTCTGGTCACTCGATGGGTGTAAGTACAATATTGACTCTCCTTTTAGCTCTTTCTGGTTTTTTACCAACTCCTGAGGGAAACATCTGGCTCTTAAACTGCTAAATGCTCCATTATGTTCACCAGCTAGTCGCTAACGTTGTCTGCTGTTTGGTGCTGCTGGGCAGGTAGTGCACAGTGAGCTTATTCAAGCTTATTCAAGCAAATCTTCAAAGACGTTTGCATCTGGCTTCCATAGTATAATCTACAGCCACAGGCTTTATGGTTCATAAATAAGAAGTAAACCAATATGTGACTGCATCCAACATGTGTTGGCAACTTCTCTGAACCAACTAAGCTAAGCTAACCAACTAAGATCTTTCTGGCTCAAGGTGTCATTACTTAATTTGTCTATAGGTCAAACAAAAATTCAGTTGTTATTCAGATCAGACACTACTCATTCACAATAAATGAGCAGTAATATTTAACAGTTATACTATGTAATACAGTAGGCCCACTTTTAGCATAAACAATTCAACAACAATAGATTTATGCTTAAAAAAAATCAAGAGGAACCAGAATATTCTGTTCCTCATATTCGGTTATTTAAGGACTGTCTTCAAACACATTTTTGCCTGTTTTATTGTAACACTATTATGTAACTTCATAATGTATGATGCTTATTGTTCACCTGAACTGCTCTATTCAGAAGGATCTGTGTGCCCTAGTCTACTATTTAAGCAGGCGTGGAGGTTCTTGAATTACCTCGCTTGGTAAAAGGAGTTTTTAAATGTGCATAAATAAAAGTGGAGCTGACAGTAGCTGAAACCAAAAATACTTTAAGAGGCGTAGCACCTAATTTAGCAACTAGAAATGGAGAGCAAAAGCTGAACACCACAAAGAGTAATTCAGAAACCTCAAGTGGAACTTTGACATAGGGATATTTTATCGTCAAGATTGTGCTCTTGACACAAACACGCCTTTTACTGCAAAAGGCATCACTTCTAGTAAAAAGGAGAATGGGAACAAAGCCAACAGACTGCCATAAGGAAGCAGTAAGGTTTTTCAACACAGGTCCTTATAGCAATCAAATAAAAGTACAGAGGAAGACATTTAACTAGAAAGAACTGTGGAACACACTGTAGAATCATTTTTAAAAAGATTTATCATTTGAACAAAATTGCCCCAAAAGTTCAACTAATGGCCTGGAGTCCTTTTGTCTTCATCATCAGCATTAATATACTGTCAGGCTGCAGGTTGGCTTTTCCCAGAGCTGGTACATATGGTGGCATGCCCAAGTGTCCCTGCAGTGTGTGAAAGCAAATAAACAGAGATTAGCTATTAATACACGAGGACCAAGATCCCCATGTGTCTAATTTGTTTTGCGCAGCACACAGAGGAGGAGAAATCAAGACGGAAATGAATACCAGTATTAGCAGGAAAAGTTAGCAGAGGATGAGGGACTCATAAATGTGATGCAGCACAACCTATGGTTCTTTCAGACATTGTCAGCAGAGGACATTTGATGTCCAACACTTAATGGACTAGTCACAGAGCCCACTGGATAATGGGAAGATGTAGTGGATGAGGCAAAAAAAATCTAAGGCTTAACAAAGCTGGAAAGACACTGGTTAGTTGGACATTGTTTGCTATTGATTTTTAGACAGTTTCTGCACAATTTTATTTAATAATAGTTAAACTTACAGCACATCAGGGCATAAGGTATAAAGGTGTACTTTAAAAAATCATTCCACCAATTTGACACCTACAGGTCAGTTTACTTGTAATGGCGAGTACTTTTCAGCCTGTTAAAACAGTTGTATGATATCTTCTGGGGCTCTAGTTATTTGGGCTTGAAGACAAATGTTGAGCACAAAGCCTGCAATATAAACTGGAGATGTGGAGTTTGAAAGACATTTAGCAGGCAGGGAGGGTCTCACTACAGACGCTACTGACTGATCATTCTTTGTCTTGTGAGTCGCTCGCCCTAATTGAGGTTTAATACTAAATTGCTGGAGTATCCCTTTAAAGAGATACTTTTGTTTTGAGAGAATTGTATTTTCTCTAGACAAGCCCATAAATTCCTCTGCAGGTAAGATAAACAGTGATAAGCCAGAACTGGAGATCAATAACTGAACATTTTCACGAATGAATTTTCTTAGCAGTTACAGTATCATTATGGGTGATACTACAGGTAATACAATGGGTGCATGAAGGCAGGAAATCAGATGTTTGATCAGATGTTTGATATAATCTAATTTCTTCAACAGAGTCATAAACAACAGTAAGTATGTAAATTACAACATGTAGTTTAATTAGACTATCAGTACCTTTTGAAGGGGGGGCTGCTACTGATCCCATAGACATCCAGCAATTGAGTAATTTGTGGGTAATATACCATTTAATATCTTCAAATTGCACCTAAATCAGTATCCATGTGTTTGTTCCACTCTGGGTAAGTGGGTAAAAAAAAAAAAACAATGCCCCAAAACTAAACTCTCTTTAATTTATGACATGATGGTGTCATGCTATCGTAGTAGAAATGTAATTTTGTCCACAACATCCACGACTCCTCGTGTAAATCTACCGTTGTTGCATAGTTATGTCTATTTTTTGCTGATACAATGTGTTTTTGAACTGCTGAGCAGACTCTTTTAAGACAACAGTGTCAGCCCATTAGCCAGTACTTCAGATTGATGTTGAATGTGGAAATTATCGGGTGAGACTTTGCAGGCTGTGTACAAGCCAAAGTGTAGCTGAAGGGAACTGCGTGCAGATAAGAGCAGTTTTGAGACACTGGAGTATAATACTGAGCCTACTGGAGCTCCTGTGGGCCTAATACAGGAAACCATTTTTGACAGGAGCTAAAACTTGATAAGACTGATGATATACTTGCTTTCATTTTTTTTTTCTTCTACTCCAAGCCAGCCTTTTGTTTATCCTTTCATCCTAGGGTTTAATTCAAATGACATAATTTCCTGTGGAGAGGTAAATGTTCGCTCAGGTTACATTTGTGGTAGAGAGTTTTTTAGACTTTTCAGAGCAGTGTGCCCTGCCTCATAATTGTCTTCGTAATTGATTTTGGGGGCATGTGAGGTTTTATTAAAAGAAACGCTGCTCTGCGTGTGTGTGTTTGGCTTGTGTGTATGTGCACGTCTGCATGTTATTTTGGCGTGCTCCCTTAACCACGAGTATGATGCTCCCAGGCGTACTTTCTTTCTTTCTCTCAGAGGCATACGCACATACAGTATATACAGCACACACATACACAAACACACACACACTTACTTACTTTCAGAGGCATCAGATAATTCAGATAATTTGCAGTCTTTAAACAATAGACTAATCTGGTTCGAACAGACTTGGCTAATTAGCATAAGATGAACCGACCTCACTTGCCATTTGACCACCTGTACTTATACATCACACACACACACACACACATAGAGAGAGAGAGAAAGAGAAGGAGGCAGAAAAACAGAAAAATTACTTGTAATTCAGCGTCTGTGATGGAAACACTTTTATTTCTCCCTCTTTGGCCACAACAAGGATTTAACGGCCTCTTTGACTGCCACAGTATCGCACAGATTTACCTGCTGTTTCTCCTCTGCCATAAAATTTGCTTTGGTTTGGTTCAGTGGTGTAGCGTTGGTTGAGGAGGTGCACCACTGCGGGGGAGGTGGGCACACTGCGATCACAGCCTCCAATATGTCAAAAGTAATTAGGCTGATCGGAGTGTATACCCTATTATGCACAGAGAGGTGTGTGCTGTGTGCTGTTAATTAGACTGATGAGTAGGTGCACTCTAATAAGCCCAGCATAGACCTCTTCTCTTTTTAACTGAGAATTCACAAGGCATGTTTGCTGATATGGTTTGGTTATGCTGCTCTTACACTCCTTGACAAGTAGTTTGTAATTGTAGAAAGATATGAAGAGTATTGAAACAATTGGTCAATAATCACAGACCAAAAAGGCAAATATTTTGATAATCAATTAATTGTTAGTTATTTTTTAGCCAAAAATGCCAAACATTTGCTGGTTCAAGCTTCTCAAATGTGAGGATTTGATGCTTTTCTTTGTCATATATGACCACAAATTAAATATATTTGGGTTTTGGACTGATGGTCGACAAAACAAGCAGTTTGAGAATGTTACCTTGTGCTTTGGGTAATTATGATGATTTATTGTTTTGGCATTTTCATCTGTAAGTCTGTGTTGTATATTTGAAACCTCTATGTTTTATCTTTAACGTAGTGCTGCTGTAATGACCAGGACACTTAGGGGATTTTTAATCTCAGTGAGGCCCTTTTGAGGAAGATTAATCGATAACGAAAATTATCATTAGTCGTAGCCCTTGTGAAGGGAGAAAGATGATCAGACATTTGTTAGAATTTCATGTTTTTATTTTTTTTATTAACTCAATATAAAATAAGTTGGATATTAAAACAGATATTTGACTTCATACCTTTTTTACTCTCCCAGCACTTATGAGTGAGATGTAATAACGTGAAATAATGCATCACAGAGGTCTCCCAAGAATTTCTGGGCATGATGGTGCAATCAATTTACAACAAATGTATTACCAGCAAAGTTAGTGTATTGTATGCTAAAATTGCCCGAGTATATGCTTTTTACACCGTGTTTTGAAGAAGAAATACGGTGGCATGGTGGAGTATGACAGTGCACAGCCATTGTTCTATTCTTTAAGCAATGCCCTAAATCAATCCCTTCTTGCAAGACTTTGCTGGAAGGTAGAGCTTGTAAGACTACATGAGCTATTCCAACATCTCTTCTGTCAACATTGTGGATTTTGCTCTATATTACCATTTTTCTTTTTAGCCTCATTTTTTTTTCACCCAAACTTCAAAGACATCTAAACAGGCAAAATATGCAAGGCAGAAATAAACTGGGTCTATATTCTGCTGTGGACCGGTTTTTGAAAATCTTTGTTGACAACATGCCACTAAACGCACTGAAGCTACAAATTAGATAGTGACAATTGTCGCCGTTTGAATAAGCTTTGGTCCAAGATTTTGATAGTCGACTACATTTTCGCGTGACAAGCATTTCATTTTCCCAAACGACCTTCACTCCCAAGGGAGAGCTGAAAAACCGGGTTCTGCTGTAATTAGGCTAGCTCGCTGACAAAAAATGAAGCACCCAAGGTAGAGGGGGGGAGATAAAAGACAGGGAGGTAGAGTGAAGGAGAGAATGAAGGTGGGGAGGGTGTGAGGAGGAGGAGGAGGAGAGGATATAATGAGAGCCAGGGTGACAGAATGAAAGAGTGCAAGAGGAGGAGAGCATGTCAAGAATCAAGGGGGGTTGTTTGCCTGCGGCTGCCTCATGGTGTGATGTCGTCGAATCTTCTCACCATGTTTTATTACAAAGGGCTCTATGTAAGGGTCTGTGTTGTCAGCATGCCGACTAACTTGTGTCGGCTCGAGTGTCTCAGCGTGTCCGCGCGCTGCATTGTGTCGCTGTTAATTTAGCATTTATCAGTTTAGGTCACGATAACACAGGAGAGCTAAGAAACCAGCTGAGCAAAAATGATGTTTAAAAAAACATTAATGGGAGCAAAGCATAATTTCATGCTGAAGAATCGAAGCAGGAGAAGGGGGAAAATAATTTGTTTTGTTTAGTCCTCTGTGTGGTTTAAACACTATTTTGCCTTGAATTTTTCGCTCTTTCTGACTGCTGAGAGCAAAACTTAAATTTGCTTAACAAGGTGGTGGCCAAATATATTTCTTATAAAACAGTCAGGGGAAGTTTCATGCACATTTTAAGATTTCCATCTGTTTGCGCCACTGTCTGCACTACTACTACTACTAGCAATGTCTAATGAAAAGTGTCTTCCATAACTCTTTCATCCTGCATGGACATGTTAATGTAATGTTTTTTCCTTATGAAATTTCTCTCATTTTCCAATTACCCAGCCCATACCAGATAGAAAGATGCTGAAAATAGTCCTTAGGCTCACATTATAGCAATATCTCACCATTAACACAGTAGGATCTATAATGTGTTTTTACAATGAATATAGCCATCTGGGTGTAGCTTTGGTGTTGAGTTGTCATATAGGTCTTTCATACATCTTTTTTTCCAACTGAGGGAGCACAATTAGCTTTGTGATGTACAGTACTGTGTCAGTGTGTCACCCAGCTGTGAGTTAATCAATGTGTTAGGTTAGTATGTGAGGTTATTGTAGCAGACAGGGCTGATGGTGTAGGTTCAGGTGGGGACATGAAGTCATTAGTGGCACCCAGATCAGCTGAGTGTTACAGTACCTGCACACATTCATGTAATAGAGTTGTCTATTTGTTATTGCTGCCGCTGATTGATTTAATCTGTATGTAATTATTGGTTTATCTATGCTAACTGCCAGTGTTGGGCAGTTACTCATTAAGTAACGTGGTATAGGCTGTTAATGTGATTACTTAATTCAGTAACGATAAATTTAACGGATTACAATTTTAAATTTGTACATCACAGAGTTTTATATATGTATAAAATCCTCTTTTTCGGTACGTTTCATTTTATAGCACAATCAATGTTATTGATATATACTGCATTTTCTGGAATATCAATTGAGAAATGGATGAATCAGACAGGACTGTATTTGCAAATCCAGGAAGTTAAATCCCTGACAAATCTAAATATTTCATCACATGCAAGAGTATTAAAATCCAGCTATATTTGACAGTAGTCCTGCTCATTGCTTTGCAACATTGTCCACAATGATCTATACACACAGAGAAATGGTTAGCTTTCATGTTATAGGCTAAACAGAAAAGAAAAATGGCTGATGGCTGACAAATTTATATTACCTCATGGTACACACTGTCATATCTGCTACCCCTAATTACATTACAGTTACTCATCCCACTAACGCTCTGTTGTGTTGAGTGTTCGGCTTATTTGCTGTCCTACCAAGGGTTGGATGGGAGGATTAGTATCTATTTCGTCTCTGTGTGTGTTCAGTGGAGAGAGTTGTAAATCACAGGACAGTTTTTAAAGGTTGCCACAGGGACTGTAGGTGAGTGGAGGAGGCTAGCCATCATCAAAAGAGAAGTAATAATCCTTCTGGTAACTCCAGAGTTGTCTTATTTACATGTTGTGTCTTAACTAGCCACTGGCAAGCATACATTCAGGCATCACAGGTTAACTACTTGTCATTAGCCAGTGGCTTAAACTGAACTACCACCAACTTCACCCTCACCTTTTACTCAATTTAATTTTACTTTACTAACTGCTAATGCTGCTGCTAATTGCTTTCTGTTGCTGCTAACTGTCCTAGCTAGGATTTTATGAATATGAATGACACGCATCACTATGCAGTACTAAAGTTGGCATCTGAGCTGTCATACCTGTCCTCTTCCTGCAGCTCCCTCTTCTCACCTCTCTCTGTGTCTGCCTCTCTTTTTGTCTGACAGAGACAGTGATGGATACAAGGACAGCGACAGCTGAGCTTGGCTGGATATCGTTCCCTGCCAACGGAGTAAGAACAATGTGCCAAAGGTGTACTGTGTGTGTGTGTGTACCCTTGGGGAAAGCAGTTTGAGTACACTTTAAAGTGCTCCATTAACAAGTCTGTCAAAATCTTAATTACAGTTGCAAGGTGACACCAATTAACCACTATTGATGCAGAATAGAATGGATTCCAATAGATCAGAGAAGTGTAGCACACAAAAGTCTGCAATGGACACATGAATAGTATAGAATAAAATAAAATAGAATAGAATAGAATAAAATAGAATCGGTCTTCCACCCACTTTCTTGAACTTGTTTTATCTAAATGCTGGCTTGGCTACTAGCCGGTTACAATGGTCCGCTGTGTGTGTGTGTGTGTGTGTGTGTGTGTGTGTGTGTGTGTGTGTGTGTGTGTGTGTTTGAGTGGAGTGGCTCTAATTGTGATGAATGGTTGTCCCTGTTCACAAAAGAACAAGGTAGAGGAGAGAAAAGAAGCGAATGAGGGAGGGGAGTGGGGAGGTAGAAAAAGAGAGACAAAATGGGAGGGAGGGAAAGAGAAAGTTTAATTTGTGTCAGGTCTTGGTAAACCCATTAATCATTTTAGCCTTTCCTTTCCCCTCTTCCTCTGCTTCCTCCCCTTTCATCCATACCCCCTGGCCTTTCCCCCACACACACACACACACACACACACACACACGCACACGCACACACACATTCCCCAGTGGGAGGAGGTGAGTGGCTATGATGAGAATCTCAACACCATCAGGACATACCAGGTGTGCAACGTGTTTGAGCCCAGCCAGAACAATTGGCTCCTCACCACTTACATCGACCGGCGGGCGGCACAACGCATCTACGTGGAGATCCGTTTCACCGTACGCGACTGCGCCTCCATCCCCAGCGTCCTGGGATCCTGCAAAGAGACGTTCAACCTGTACTACCTGGAGACTGACAGGACCGTGTCAGAGGGCATCAAAGGGGTGGAGTACTGGGCCAATGCCCCTTTTCTTAAGGTAATGGGTCCAGAAAATAGAGCCTTTGAATAATGGAGCAAATGGTGAAGAGCTTCTGGTTCTGGGAATATTGTCACACTGTAAATTAGCACTTTGAAGTAAATCTTTTAAGATAATCTCAATGTTACACAACATAAAGACTTCAATACTATTGGGATATGTTACGGCCATCGGTTCAGCTTTATTTTAGTAGGGTTTTTTTTTTTTGTCAAATGGGAGTGCTAAGTGCTGCAGTACACATCAGCCTCATCAGTTGCTACTGTGGAGAAAATGCAGGCCAGAGGCTGGAGATCTGACATCTGTGCATATTCAGTGTATTGGATTGGAGAACCCATTGGATTATCTGAAAAAAGCATTGTCACACATAGAATCCAGATCACCCCAAATGCTGACTTTATTGAACAATGCCTACAACATTCAAGCTCTGACCTTCTCCAGCTATTAGAGTTGCTCTTTGGGATTCATTTTTGTTTGCAGTTGCGTTTGCAGTTTTTCAAATAACCACATTTTTTCAGTGTAGGTTCACACTGTTTGTGTTGATGAAATTCAGTGTTGGAAGCCATCCAAGTGTTGGAAATCTCCTAGCAGCCACCTCTGGTGCCATCGCTGAGGTTCATTTGGGAAATAGCAAATTATGACTAAATTCTAACAACAAAATGATATGGTATTTGGTCACAAGTACATGTATCCAGTATTATATATAATATTCAGACATTACTTAGTGACATTTTCCATTCTAGAAGGAACAGGGGCAGAAGAACTTTAAATAATTACTTAATTCATTCATTTTTCTTTCATTCCTCTTGCTTTCTTTTGCCTTTCCTATACTTCTCTCTGTCTGTACCTCACTGTAAGGTGGACACCATCGCAGCAGATGAGAGTTTCTCCCAGGTTGATTTTGGGGGAAGGCTAATGAAGGTGAACACAGAAGTTCGAAGTTTCGGGCCGCTGTCCAAAGGCAGAGGGTTCCACTTGGCCTTCCAGGATCTGGGCGCTTGCATGTCCCTTCTGGCTGTCAGAGTATTCTACAAGAAATGCCCCAGCATAGTGCAGAACTTTGCCTTTTTCCCAGAGGTATGGACCAGAAATAACTGAAAACCATGGTGTTCTTTTCATCAGACTTTGGTGCAGCTGTTGTCCAACATTTTTATGATTCTGATTCTGTGCAGACACTGACCGGAGCAGAGTCCACCTCATTAGTCATCGCCAGAGGAAGTTGTATCCCCAACGCTGAGGAAGTAGACGTGCCTATAAAGCTCTACTGTAATGGTGATGGAGAGTGGATGGTTCCCATCGGCAGCTGCAGCTGCAAGTCGGGTTATGAGCCAGACAATGGCAACGTGTGTCGAGGTAAATCTGTGCATTAATGACGCTGTGCTAGTTCAAACTGTGCTCATAAAAAAATGAAAACGGCTGCAGATACTGCCCTGCATCACAGCATATCAGAGATGATGCCATGTAGGCTGAATCAGTTATCTTTTTTTCATCCTGTTCTGATGACCTTGCTACAGCAAACACTGTTGCATGCTGGACACACATTTCATATTGTTTTGTAGCAAAAGTTAATGAGCCAGTATGACAGCAAATCAAAATCCAGCAAACATGCTTCTAATAATCAACCATAGCAACCATGCAATAGCAGCAGGCAATATCTTGGAAAGCATACAACAAACAAAGATATCAACAAGCATGCTAGAATCAAACAAGTGGTTACAACCTATGAGAAATGTGCCATATTTGAGTCCTGGCTTGGTCTACAAAACAAAGCCATAGCTGGACTACTGAATGCTGAGTCAGAAAATGCAAATGTTTTATTGTGTGCAGGAGAGCCAAGTATGTCATTCCTGGCAGTCCTAGCTGAATAATCTCATGCTTGTATACATTTTCTGGTGTATTTTTGGCCCAAGGGTGCAGCTCACGATGTTCCATATGTTAATATTAGTAGAAAAAGACTTGAGTGAAGATGGCACAGATATAGCTCCCCTTCCCTCAATGTTCCATATTTCTCTACCTCTTTTGTTTCCTTTTTATATCTGGCCTCCTTCCCCATTTCCTCTCCGAAGTAGTACCCATCATTTCTTATTCTCCCTGGAGAGTCTCGTCCATTTTGTGTGTGTACATGTGTGTGAGAGAGTAGAGTGTGTTTATGTAGGGGCGTGTGAGCATGTGTGTGTGATATATATACATATGGTGAAATGATAAGCGAGGCCGCTTCATCCCATGTTAATTAGTTTAGTGTGTTCCAGCCAGATTAGTCGACTGCAAATTAGTCCTGAACTGTCAGAGAGTGTAGGAGAGATAGAGGGGTATCTGAAAGGAAGGAAGGAAGGAAGGAAGGAAGGAAGGAAGGAAGGAAGGAAGGAAGACAGGGGAGTCCTCTGGAGAAATGGATTGGCAAGAAGTAAAAAAAGTAAAATAAAAAAGGACAAATCAAGGACAGAAAGGTAAAAAAAAAAACTGGGAGATAAAAGAGAGAGAGAGCAACGAACGGACTGATAATAGTATTCCATCATTCTCCAGTGAAATACACTGGAGACTGACTGAAATGTTAGCTTAGCCTTTGGTGTCAGTGTCTCTTTGGCACAGAAATACTTTTTCTTCATATAATATTTGAGTGGGCAGAAGGTAAGCCAGACACAATTCATGGGAGACAGTGATTAAGTCTGACAATACTTCAGTGATTGCCATTGCAGAAGGAATTAAGGTGGAATTTGGAATTATTAAGTCTTCCAAGTCCTCTGCTGTGGTTCTGTGAAAAATATTGAGCTTGTAATTGTTGCCCTTGAAAAAACAAAACTAGAAAGTAGATCTGCGCGATATGGATACATTTGATCACAATAATATTTTCATTGATATCAATATTTATGACAAAATAAATTAAGTCACCATTTCTGCTGAAATTCCCTAATAGGAGATTTACAACCTGAAAAATGACCAAGAATCGTATGAGCTGCAAACAGAAAATCTGTTTAAACTAAGAAATTATACAAAGCAAGCAGCCAAAGTATCTCTACATCTCCGACTTCTAGCTAGTTAACAGCTCTTTACATGTGAGGTTGTTGTAACTGTTGAGCAGTTGCTCTCTGTGCCGACGTCGGACACCAAAACAATAACGTGGAGTTTTTAGCTAACTCAACCAACCTTTCTGTGACTATTTTGGGAAGTGGGCTGTCTGTTCCTAAAGACTATATGCCATATGATTGGTTAGAAACAGCTTTGTTTCTGTGTTGGGATTGGGTTATTACTTAAGTTGTCAATTAATGTAACTTTATATTGAAGTTTCAAATCTTCTTCGACGTGACTTGACAGTCTCTGTGATGGCGTTGTCTGCGTACACCTGCCTCATGTGTTTTATTTAAAGCTTTTGTGCTTAAACAGTGATTTAAGATGTCGTGGGACAGAGCATGTCCCGTCTGTCTCCACTGAGCTGGCATCTTTTTGGTGTTCTCTTCTGCCAATCAGCTGATAACAACTTGGCAGGAAACTAGACTCACTATTAGAACAGATGGTTGTCTTTGTGTGTGTGTGTGTGTGTGTGTGTGTGTGTGTGTTGGGCCACGGAGATGGTGTTTATTTTGCACCAAACCAGCATATTGTGCAAACCATCCGGCAAAACTGGATCAACATCAAAGTACCCTGTGTGTGTGTGTGTGTGTGTGTGTGTGTGTGTGTAAATTAAACAAATATTCAAATAGACCCCTTATTTCAAATACACCACACTACAAATGTAAGCACTACCACAGAATATTCACAAACTACCCCTGCTGTGGAACCCAACAATGAGTTTTTAAAACCTGCAGGCTTTTATTACACACACACACACACACACACACACACAGAGAGAGAGAGAGAGACGCAAGTTTTTAATAATTGATCAGTGAGCCTGTATGCCAACTTTAGACAGTTGTCATCCACATGATCGCTGTGTGACTCCACACAGCTGGCTAAAGACGCAGAGGGAAACAGAGGAATCATCTTTTTCTCTCTCTTTAACCCTTTTTAACTCTTTCTTTCTGTCTCTGTAACTCTCTGTGCCTTCCTCTCTATCTATCTATCTTTTGCATAATCTCTTTCTTTTTGCCTCACTATCCGTTGTTAAATTTATAGTGTGAGCTGCGTCAGTTCGTCCTGAAAGGCATTTTCATTTTTGTCCATCCTATCTGCACCAAATTAGGTACATAACACTACGAGAATTACGGTAAATACATCAGAGTTTAATTTAAACAATGGTACACTCTTTAAACTCAGTGGCACCAATCAAAACAAAAGTGTGTAAGGTCCATTTATCTTACATTAATAAATTACTTTGTATCATATTGGAGGCAGACGACAACGCATAATCAGATTTTCATAAAATCCCAAGACAACATTTGGGTCTATTCATCCTATAAAAATATTACACATAACTGACTGTACAAGTGCACACACAAACACAACACATGTAATGTTAGTAGTTGGACAGCTGGACACAGACAGAGAGAGATAACTATACAGAGAGGGTATCTAGAGATAACTAATAGAGTGAGGGAGCAAGACTTGTTGCCATGGTGACACGCCCCATGTGTATGAGCAAGGTTGTTGAATAAATGACCTTGACAAGCCAGATGTCTATCTGCCTATTTAAGCCACACACACACACACACACACACACACACACACACACACACACACACACACACACACACACACACACACAAAGAGACACAAGCCAGTGACACTCCTGAAGAGAAGACTTCAAAGACAGGTCGATGTCAGAATATAAAGAAACTAACAGAAAGGGAGTGTGACGTAGACAGACACAGAAAAAGGAGAGATTTTTATTATTATCATTATTATTTTGTATTATATTATTATTAATATTATTGCTATTGTGTAGCCTACTGTCCAAATATTTGGACAAATTGTATTTTGATGCTTTGGCAACATTGTTGTTGTTCATGCCAATAAAGCCTTTTGAATTAAATTGAATGTCTGACAAATGGCGATTGAGGGAAACATTGGCAAAAACTGTAGCTGAAGATAATTCGAATATGTGAGAAAACATACTGACTATTATATTTGAAGTAGTACGTACACTTTGCGACAGGTTTAATGGGCACAAGACTCTATGGAGGGCAGCATTGGCTGACTTATTGCTTCCCTGGTTCATCATTCCCTTTCAGCCTCTTTGATCCAGTTGGGTGCAAAGACCACCAGAGCCTCTAACACTGTTTCACAGCCATTTACTCAAGTATTCTGGGGCATTTGTATGCCTTTATTACATACAGTAGAGAGATGACTGGAAATTAGCAATATAGAGCTGCTACAAAGGTCCCCAGCTGGAGTCAAACTGGGGACGTTGCAGTTTATGAACAGCGTTTTAACCCCTAAGCTACAGAGGCGCCCCACAGCTTTTTACAGAGACTGATGTTACTGATGTCAGAAATATATATAGATAGATAGATAGATAGATAGATAGACTTTATTAATCCCCAAGGGGAAATTTCAGTGTTGCAGTAGTAAAAAGGTACAATAAAAATATTGACAAGAAAAATACAATTAACAAATATATATATATAGATATAGATATAGATATAGATATATATATATATATATAGTATATATATATATATATATATATATATATATATATATATATATATATATATATATATATATAGATATATATATAGAGATATGCTATATATATATATATATAGATATATATATAGATATAGATAGATATATATATAGATATATATATATATATATATATAGATATATATATAGATATATAGATATATAGATATATAGATATAGATATATATCTATATATATATATGTATGTGTGTGTGTGTATGTATGTATATGTGTAAAGCAAATCAGTATGTTATCCATTGCCACTCAGAAGATAAGTCTCCTCTCCCGGCTCAGAGGGGAGTCATTATAAACAGATATCGCGGTGGGCATGAGTGACTTCCTGTAGCGGTCCTTATTACACTGGAGTTGCAGGAACCTCCCACTGAAAGTGCTTTGCTGTCTGACCAGTAGGTTGTACAGGGGATGTGAATCATTGTCCATTATGCTGAGCAGTTTGTGCAACATCCTCCTCTCCTCCACCACCTCCAGCTCTAATTTTGGGGTTTGCATACTGTTCAACTGCCTGGCCTTTGCAATCAAAGAAAGAAATTCTTGTGTAATTATTCACATTTTAGTGCACCACCTGCATAGGTGTCATTTACACTGGGGGCTCTGGGGACGTGTGTCCACATCAATTTTTAAAAGCATAATTTATTAGAAATGTTCTGAAAAATAGCTTGCACCAAGAAATGTTAACTAATAAATGAGAACGCTATGAGGTTTATTTGCACAATAAGAAAACATACAATGCAATGTAAATATAGAAGAAACAAAAACACATTGTCCAATGATGACTGTTACTAGTGCTGTGGACGTTGTTGTGCGTTTTATACTGAGTTTTTTTGTATGGTCGTCTCTGTAGTAGCCTAGGCTGTGCCCTTTTGATGCGCCGTTATGCAATTTTTTTTCCCAACCCGCCATAATTATCTACTCCAATCTCATACCGATCGCCCATTACATTGCCTAAAATTGCATATGATGAAGACCATTTAAAAAAATGTTTTTCATCTGAGCCCTTATCTCCCCACCACTTTTCAACACAAAGTGACGCTCTTGACCTCCTGATATAAAACATCTAAACATTCCTACTCAAGACTGAAATAAAATGAGTCTACTCAGAGAAACTCACAACCTCCTCCACACCACACAGTAAGGAAAGGACACTAAGGAGAATGCAGTTCACTGATGTTACATTATTTCTAAGTGGTGAAACAGTTACTCCATGCTATCATTTAGGGCCAGTGATGTATAAAATACTTCACATTTAATACAAGATTGATCAAGTCCTGCAACATGATGTGAAGTATATTTCAAATCAGAGATCTGAGCAGTTTCTTCAAGCTCTGCGGTTCATGTACAATGTAATATGCAGTAAAACACAGGGGCAAAGAACAGCGTCCTCCACTGTAAATCATGTTAGAACAAAAGCATCAGCAAAACCAAGAAATAACAATATAACATTTCAGTACAGTGAACACAACAGAACAGTGCTGCATAAAAAAGTGATATTGAGAGGGAAGAATAAGAACAGCAGTTTCATTGTGTGTCACTTCCCCTTATTCTCTCCTTCTCTATTTATTTCTCTAATTTCTCGTGTCTTTCAGTACTTCTTTCTTTGTTTCCATCTTTGTTTTTTCTTTTTCCCCTCTTGAGCAAAATCTGCCTAACCCTTAAACTCTTTAATGTTTGATTAAGTGACACTGAGGCTCTTAACTTGCTGCCACTTTGTCTCATTTACTTCTTTCCCTCAATTCATGGTATCATTTTGGGCTCCAGTTTGTATACGGACTCCTTAAAAGCGTGCTCATGCAATCCCCCTCTTGTCTTCCACCATAAATCTGTGTAACATTTGCATTTTTGGTCTTACAGCATCTAAACCATCTCAGAGATAAAGGGAACATTCATTACAGCGGAGGAAGGAAAACAAAGTGCTAAAGATAAATCAAAACTGGAGAAGAGTAACATTAAAAAACCTCATTTGGTTTTGCTCAGCCTTTTGGCAGAGCTTCCGTTTCAGTCTAATTTCTCATTTCACACCTCTCTGTTTGCCTGTTTGCCTTTTTTATTTCACTTTTAATCATAATTCAGAATTTGCCCTCATCAAAAAGCCACTTATGAAATCCCATGTGTGAATTAAAAACGGGTGTCCTTTTGGGACACAAAGTACTCTGATTTTTATATGATAGATCTGTAGATATCTATCATAGATATGTTGTCCCGATGTTACATTTGATTTGTTTAATGAACCTAACCTTTTCTCCTTCAGCTTCAAACTAGATGTAAGACCTTTTTTTTTAGTTTGTCTGCATTCGCTGTCAGTCACACAGTCAGTCGTAGTAGTGCTGCTGCTGTGGCGACGGCCGTGTTCCTGCACAAATTGGAGCTTTGAAGGTTTCGATTGCTGACCAGCTTGGAAATGTTTAATGGCTAACTTGAGTTACTATAAAAAATGCCTTGAACAAGTCACGTAATATTTGTACAACCTACAGTACTCTAGCCTGAAACCTGAAGTCTTCCTGCACCTGATGAGATAAGCAGTTGCTGAACTGTCCTTGGGTTTTACTTGATTTTGATTTACAGAAGGTAGAAAATGATTGCAGCTGCTCTGAAAGCTCTCTCAGATTCCACCTGGTGCTGTGTTGTATTTTCTATTTATTATTTGCAATCTGTGCTACCATTTTGGCTAGGTCTTGCTTGAAAAAGAGATATTCTGAGCTCAAGAGACCCTCCTTCTAAAATAAAGGTTAAATAAAAAATAAAAATAAAAAAACATATTCCCAGCAAACACACAGTTAGGCAGGCCTATTTGTGTTTTAAAAAATGTCTTTGAGGTAACAGAGACATGACTGTCATTGATCAGCAGCACTATTACTAACATACTGTGCTTATTTTGTTCAAAAAGCCGGTTAAATATATACTGATTGTACATTTAACCAAAGCAGTAGCAGCCATGATTCTGATGTATGACATTATGTTCAGGTGAAGGTCTAGTTTTATTGTTATTAAAAATGCATGTCAGAAATTAAAAATGCAACACTACTTTCGCGAGAGCAGCTGGAAAAAAGGCGATGACACATACATCTGTGGCATCACAGAAATGTAAGCATTTTTGGATACGAATACAGGTGTGAATGGGCAGTTCAGAAGGAGTACAGTAACGGGGACAAGTGAGAACTGAATTACTTTTTTACTGTTTTTTGTTTTTGTTTCGTTTTTGTATGTGGAACTGCATGAAAGTTTCCTGAATTTTCTCTGTGGATGAACTGCTGAAGCTATGCACAACACAGTTATAACTGACTAGTTTGATGTGTTCAACCTGGACGTTTGTGAGGTTATTTTGTAACAGATGGGTATTAAATGCACATTATCCAGTGGAGGTTACTACAAAGGCTCAGGTATGTGTAATTGCTTTAAAAATAGGTGCTGTACTTCTTCAAATTTAAGGCTGCAGAGGGACACGTAATAGACCTGCTGTGTCATTGGCCTTTAATTATGGATGAGACAGGCGTTACCTTAGTTTCACAACACTAGTGACTAAAAACTTAAGTGCTACAGAAACGTCCAAAACACACTAACTCCGACCTCCAATACTAGGCTTGTCTTATCCCAAGCGGACTGCAGTGCAAATGATGGAACTCCATTAAAGGTATATACAAGCCAAATAACAAGCATGTATGTATGCTCAGCTCAAGCCATCCCTGGACGAATAAAAGTTGGATAAAGGGAGACATCACCTTTTAAGAATTCATATGCGTTTCATGTCATAAAGGATGATTCAGTTCATATTTATGGACAGAAATAACTCTGACCCAGATAAAGGAACCAGAGAAATGAAACCATAATGGCAGATATAACAGATAATCACAGAGTTTGTGGACGTACACAAAATGTTTTTGTGTATCTTGTCTGAACAAGATAATGTGCTGCTATCCCCAGAAAATCCCCCTCTGTGCTTTGTCAACCTTATACTACCAGTAATAACTCCACTGGTACAGCGTCTTTTTACCAAGTTTACCAAATGTCTTGCAATCAAGACAAACAAAAGGCGCGCAGACATAGCTTATTTGTTGTTTCATTCATGTCCAGGAGGCAGAGTTGTGTATTGGTTATTTATGTGTTTTTTCTCTCTCTCTCTCTCTCTCTCTCTCTCTCTCTCTCTCTCTCTCTCTCTCTTTAGCTTGCCCTCAGGGCACCTTTAAGTCGTCCCAGGGGGCAGGATTATGTCAGCAATGTCCGCTCAACAGTCGCTCCACCATCGAGGCCGCCACCCTCTGCGGTTGTCGGAACGGCTATTACCGTGGAGACATGGACAAACCGGAGGACTTGTGCACCAGTGAGTCAGTCTCTCTCTCTCTCTCGGTCAAATAAACAAATAAAATACATACTCAATAAACCTTTCAGTGGTGTAGCTGAGTGTGATTATGCCTCAGGGTGACCGAGGCAGGTTTGTGAAGGCAGATTTTTGGACGGAAGTTACCAGTAGCTGACATATTATAGCATATCAGTGGTTGACATCACTGACAGTCCAATATCTCATCATTGAATTAAAGGCCAATATCTGCTTTGATTTATCATTCCAACCCTAATTTTATGCACCTCGTTCAGAGTGTGTGTGTGTGTGCCGCAATGTTCCCGTTCTTGTTTTGGGATTTGGGGAGCAGTAAGTAATAACACTGCCACATTCCTCAGGCTTTCCATTGAAGTGGATATGTGTTTAGTGTGTTGAAAAGGCTATATTGCTATGCAAGACGAGGCACAGAGTTTGAAAAAAGCTGCCTCTCAGTTCCACAGAGAGATGGTGTAACTAGGTTGAGACATGAATCATTTGGACTGTCTCTGCAGCGAGTCTCAAACTGTGAAACTGTGTTTGTATGTGTCGGTACGCGTGTGTGTGTGTGTGTGTGCACGTCATGGTGACCTGGATACAACTTCATGTTTTTTGGGGGCTAAAAAAACTCAGTTTCATTCATGGGCGGGTCTTTATTTTACTGTTTTGCATTCATGAATGAATTTGCAATTTTCTGCCAAAAAAACATATAAAAGGTAACTCAAAAAATGAAGAATGTTCTCTCAGTGTTACTTTTAGCCCTGTTTTTCCTCTTTCAAACTGGTTTTGACCTCTGTCTACCAGTTTGGGTTTTTCTTTTGCAGTCGATCCCCCTATGTTGTCTAAATGATACTATACTACTGCACTAATTCATCCAATTGCACTTTCCCACCTGTAGTTCGGTCCAGTTGGTCTAGACCAGTGGTTCCCAACCTTTTTTGTCAGACGTACCCCTTCCTAGTTACCGCCATTTATTTCAACCATTCCATTACTTTTTGCTGTTTTACCATTCATCCATTGCTTTTAGCTAACTATTTCAACTGTTTATCCATTACTTTGAGCCATTTCAACATTACTTTAAGCTAACTATTGTGGCTGTTTATCCATTACTTTTAACTAACTGTTTTAATATATCTGTTTATCTGTGCTTCTTTTCAACAGGTTTTTTTTTTAATCTCGATTCGTAATTTCTATTTTATTCAAATTAGTTGAGCTACAATCTTTCCACATAGCCCAGGCAACTTCAGAAGTACCCCTAATTGGGAATCACTGGTCTAGACCAAGAAAAGAAAAAAAAATGTCCATCCATCCATTTTCTATACCGCTTATCCTCTTAGAGGGTCGCGGGTAGGCTGGAGCCAATCCCAGCTGACATTGGGCGAGAGGCAGGGTACACCCAGGACTGGTCGTCAGTCAATCACTGACACATAGAGACAGACAAACATTCACAGTCACAATCTAGAATCACCAATTAACCTAACTTGCATGTCTTTGGATGGTGGGAGGAAGCCGGAGTGCCCGGAGAGAACCCACGCGGACACGGGGAGAACATGCAAACTCCACACAGAAGGGCCCCAGCCGGCCAGCGGGTGCGAACCCAGAACCCTCTTACTGTGAGGCAACAGTGCTAACCACTGCACCACCGTGCCGCCTTGTAAATGTATTAGGGTAAATTCCTGGATTCATTACCATGTTACCATGGTTACCAGATTAGCTTGAGCAAGTGTTTTCTGTAATAAAGTGAATTCAACAATAAATAGTTCTTTCTTCTATATTTTAATTCTTAAAATATAAAATAGGAATCATGTAAACAGTAAATAAGGAATTTCCTTCTTAAACTATACAGATCACTTTCTTGACAGTTCCCAATCAGCAGATGGATTTAATAGTAGTTTATCTTTTCGATTTCATCCTAAAATTGACTTATCTACTGTTACACAATCCTGTGGTTGGTTTGCTTTGCTTTTATACCACAAACAAACCACACCGGACTTCGCCTGGAAGCAGGCAGAAAACCTACTTTTCAGGCGGTCTTGGTCCAGTTGTTTAGTCTGCACCAGAATGTGATTAATAGCTTCTTCACCAGTCTGTATAAACTGAACCAAATGGTCAAATGCACCAGAGTTCGTCTGAACTAAGCCAAACAGTTTAGGTGTGAAAGAAGCCTTAGATGCATAATCAGATGTCATGCAGTTCAGAGGGATCACAGCTAATTTAATGTTTTACACTAAAAACTCACCATTTGGGCTTCAGGCTGCAATATTTGCAATTGCTTTTATTCCTTCACTTGTATTGCAATCAAACCGTGTCACTGCTCATCATCTATTGCAGTCTATTACAGAGAGGAAAATGATTTTGCCACAGTGGTTATGGAACAATTTATGGGGTTAACCTATTCTGACAACAGAGAAAACACATGAAAAGCCTCACCTCAAACAGCGGCAGCACGCTCTCAAATTGATGCTGACTGAAGAAAAATCAACTTTCCCAGTGAAAAGGTGTCCGGTGTCAACCTACTCAGCCTACAAAGCTTTGTGAATTACCTCTGTACTTTCAATTGAAGGGCAAAAACAAATGGAGTTACGAGTTTATTCAAGCACAACAGCAATGAAAAAGAAGAGTGAGAACTCTGAAAACTGTGTAATAGAACTTCAATATAGGAAGGTGCTTCAGTTTATTTTTATTTGGTATAAACTCAATCACATATAAAATCAGATCAGTGAAATGGAAGAGTGAGCGTGCAGTGTGTGGATAGTCATTCCCTCAGCATGCCTCATGGGCTGCATAGGTACGGAGGAGGTGTGTGTGTGTGTGTGTGTGTGGGGGGGGGGGGTTTAAGTGTATTTTTGTGTACAGGTCAGATTGATACTGCGAAAGCCACTTACAAAACAGTGAGAGAAAAAAAAAGTGCAGAGTGTTGTTGCAGACTGCAGCACAGATAACTCTTTGAAGTGCTTGAAACAGTTTCTATTGTCGCAGCAAAATGGTCAATTTTAAATGTGATTATTACCTCTTTTCTTACTGTTTTTTTGCATTTGAATGTGTATTTGCTGTGAACTCTGAGTGTCTGGCATTGTAAAAGAATTTGTAATTGTGCTGTTCATATCGAGTGAATAACTGTGTCAACACACTGCATGTGCCTGTGTGGGTATAATTATGAATGCAGTTTCTGACGGGTCCTCTCTCTCAGCAGGAATGTTTTTGCTACTTAGATTTTCAACCCCTTACTGACTTTTTGCACTTTGATTCTGCAGCGTGCGTGTCTCTGACTGTTTGACAAATACACACATGCACATATTCCACAGGGTCATCCCAGACGTTTCTTACGACTCTGTGATTTAACATATGCCAAGGACGAATATCCATTTCATTTCAACTGCTCTTGTTCCAACATGTCATGCGGGTGTGTCTGTGTGTGTCTTGTGATGGAGAAAGGAGAAGTGAACCCGCTAGGTTTAACCTTGTGAAAACTCTGGGTGTGCGTTTTAAGACTCACTTTAACACCCTAAAAAAAAAGTTACTCCTCAGATCAAAGAGATGAGCTGACAGAAAAGAGAGAGAGAGAGAAACTGACTGACTGACTGACTGAAGAGTGACAGATAAAAAGACTGATTCTCTGGCTGGCGGTGAGATGTTAGGTCACCTTCTCACTGTTAGAGACAGCATTGGCTGAAGCCCAAATTCCCTACATCTGTACCAGCAGTACTGGTTGGAAACTACACTTGGCAACTTGGCATGTAGGCAGCCTCAAAATGACAGAAACAAATGTTTAAACTTTCAAAGCCTAAAAGTAAAAAACAAAGTAAAGAGTATTATATTTTGTAAGTAAAATAGGGCTGCAACTAATGATTATTTTCAGTATCGATTCATCTTCCAATTATTTTCGCTGATCATTTAGTCCATAATATGTGAGAAAATTGTGGAAAATGTACATCACAATTTTCAAAAGCCCAAGTTGACACATTCAAATGCTTGTTTTGTCTGATAAACAGTCTATAACCCAAGGATATTAAGCTGTCTATCATAGAAGACTAAGAACACCAGCAAATATACATATTTTAGATGCTAGAACCAGTGGATTTAAAATAACTAACTACTAGCTTATGGAAAAGATGGGTGGGTGACAGGACAGTGAGACTCCAGCTTCTGTAAACAAATAAATCAGCAAATCTGAAATGGTACACTCCCATCATACATTACGTTAATGACAATGTGAGACTTCTTGGTCTGCAAGTTACTGTAATATTATATTAACAGAAACGTTTCCAAAGATAGCTTTCTTAGCTATAAAATGCCAGACATCCTGTGATGAGAAAAAAATATCCATATGTAAGCCATTAGTAGGTACTGCTTAATATAAAAAACTAATTATTTTGTCATTATAATGAAGTTTGATTGCATCCAGGTGTGGAGCAGCAATTATTGACGGACTCTAAAATTACCTGATTGATATCTGCAGCATATTATAGTATGCATAGTATTTTCAATGTCAGTCCCTTAACCTCCAATCATCTTTCTCTAGGTGTCCCTTCAGCTCCTCGCAACGTGGTCTCAGTCGTCAACCAGACATCGGTGATGCTGGAGTGGCACTCACCACGTGACATCGGGCACCGTGACGACCTGTCGTATAATGTCATATGCCGCCGGTGCCACAGCAGCGAGCGCCGGGCATGTCAGCCATGTGACGACAGCGTGGCATTTGTTCCAGGCAAGCGAGGGTTGAAGGAAACGAGGGTGGAGATCAGCAAGCTGCGTGCCCACACATCGTACACCTTCGACATACAGGTTTGTCTATTGAGTAGAGAGAAGTGCCTTTTTGAAGCTTTATTTATTCTGGGAAGAGTTTTGTTGAGCGTGCATGCGTTGTTAAAGGAATACTCCAATGAAAATCTTTATTATGAGTATCACGCACTTATTGCCTTTAGGCTTGAAAAGTTAACTTGCCTCTTCGTGGATAATGGCAGTTGTAGTTGCAATGGACACCAATGGCTACCCAGAATCGGTGTCAAAATGTATCAAAGACCTTTAAGAAACTTCTCAAACCCTTCCTGCAGCGTAATCCAGTCCTCTTCTGTTGATCTGTATGCCCATAGTTTCTTCACAACATACATAGCTACACTACATACAAGATTCTTCATAACAGTGTTGCCTCTTCATAGTTCTAAAGCTACGCAGCAGGCACAGTATTGTACTCTGCCATGACTCAGGGTTGTCATTGAAATCCATTGTAACTGCCGCCCTTCATGAAGAAGCAAGTAACAAACTTTACAAAGCCACGTTTTTAGCCTACAGATAAAATTTAGATTTTCAGTGGAGAATTCCTTTAATTTTTCACAACACTAGTCACACAATGTTGAAGAAAAATACTTTGAAATGTAATTTTTATCAAGATGGACTTACTCAATACCAAAAACTATAGGAATTATGCTTAAAACAACCGTGGCATTGTCAACTCTTGTTTTAATATGGAAATACCTGCCAGATATTCATTGTGATACTCAAGGTTACTGAGGCTACATAGATGCTTGCTGACATTGGGGCTTTTATGCACAATTTGCAGTTATATCATGTTCTCTCAAACCACAAGGCCACCATGATGCCTATAAAGCCAGTACCATGGTGAACCTTTTAATCTTCTGCCATCAGCTGCCTTTACCATCAAGGCTGGGAGTCTAAATCGAGGTCCGCTGCGTTGTAATTGTTAAGGCAAAGGAAGCGTGTTACTTTACTTTCCCCTTTCAGTCTTGGATTGTGAAATCTCATCTAATGTTCTGATCTAAATGTGGACAAATCTTAATCTTTAGGCCAGACGTCTCTTGTAGCTTAATGTCAAAGTCCAGTGGACCTATTAATAAGCAATAGGATTTTTCGTAGAAATATAATATATAATACATCATTCTTTTCTAGATCTACTCAGTAGCGTGGCCTGGACGTATTAGTTGATCCATTTTGAAAGCAGTCTGTTGTGGGATGGACGGACCAATAATGATGTATGAATGAATGACTAAAACACGGTTGAAGTATTAAAGTGTTTACTGAAGTCAGCCACCTTTTATATCCATTGAGATATCCATGATTTGTCAATTTTTTCCCAAAATTAAATTATGTTTATTCAGTGAAAAACACTGACAACTACTTTACCAAAATAAACGGAGGCATCAAAGTTAGGTGTTATCTGTGCCATACTCGCTGGTAAAACTGATATTTTTGAATCATTAGAAACTCAAGGAAAGGTAAAACACAACATATGAGACAAACAAAACAATATAGAATTAGAATTGGAGTAAGCCATTAAGCTAGTGCCACTAATTAACACGCCTTTGTTTAATGATTTACTATGACTGAAGGAAGACATTGTTTCGACCGCCAAAATGATTAACTGAGCTCATGACAAACAATATGTGGCAGCTAATTAGGTGGTCTTTAAAATGCACTCGGAACCCGTTAATTGTGTCTTTGTGTTGGTGAGATGAGAAAGACGGTGAGACCTTACAGTATTAAGAAGACATTGGCAGTGCTTCTCCCCCCTCAGTAACCGTAACTCTGCACGGCAGGTCTATTAAGCTTAGGATCTGTCAACATGCCAAAAGTGGAGTGCATGTGGCTGTACTAAGAGTGATACACCCTATAGAAAGAGTATTGCAAGCTAACCCAGCGTTACTTCAGAGACCAAAGAGTATTTCATACTACATTATTTTGTGGGGTTACAGGTTAGCTAAAATAACCCCTTCACAATAGCACATCCTCTGTGCAATGTTTCCCAACTGTGTGTCCTGGATGCTGCTATATGAGAGTGTAGGGGAACGTTAGCAGCTCTGTCTTGCTCTTTAACACTCCAGCAACCCCAACCAGATATTATTATGTTTGCCAGACTCATCGTAGCCCTCATCCTAAAAGCCTTTCCTCTCGTAACATTAAAAGTGAAAATTAAAACTTTAAAAATACGAACAATAAGTCACAAATCTCTGTCTTGTTTGTCCAAATGTGTAAGCTAAGCAGTCAAACAGGGTTATGTAAGCAGGAAATAACAGTGTGATCTTACATTTTTCCTTATAATACCAACGAACTAACTGGCTCTATACAGACATACAAAAACAATGCTGTTTCTTTATCTCCTACTTGGATCATCAACTGGTGAAGGACATGTAGCTTTAGTCTCATTCTTTTAGTACGTCGTCATGTGTGTAGCCTTGAAGTGCACATTTAAGATCCTTTTACAGGATTCTCCTTTCAAAACGAGTCAGCTGGAAACGCCAGAAAAAGTCAGTCCATGAGTTTTCAACATTGGCTTAATCAGCTAGCTAGCTACAGCTGATAAAAATCTGCTAGCACCAGTTGTCATTTCAGCTGCTAAAATCACCAGTAGCTGGCTAGAAATGAGAAGCCTGCTTTTGTCTACCTCTGTCTGAAATGAGGGGCCTATTGTTTTAAGGCTTACTAAGAATTTCCAGTGTTAAATCTGCCACCGTTAACTTTGTAATCTGCATATGTTTTGTGCGAGAACCGAAAGCTTGACAGGCCTAGCAACGGCAACTAATGTCTGTGAGGTGGAATAACTGACCATTACACTTTGTACTCTACAGGCAGTCAACGGAGTCTCCAACAAGAGCCCTTATCCCGCCCAGCAACTGTCAATCAACATTACAACCAATCAGGCTGGTGAGTGGGGAGTGTGTGTGTGTGTGTGTGCAAGCATCTGTGCATATGTGTGTAAGCATACCCTGGGGCACAGTGGATTATACTGGCTAGGGGGATAAAGGAAATTGAGCTACAGCCTTTTAATTCATAAAACATGTTATAAGCTTGTCATCTCTCTCTGTGTCTCCGTTTCCTTTCTCTGTCTTTCCTGCACATCCACAGCTTTCATCCTGTTTTCCTCCTTCCCTCTGCCTCTCCTTTAGTTCCCTTTTGCTCGCCTTTATCCCCTCTCCCTGCCCTCCTCTCCCTGTCCCCCTCTCAGTCTCTGACAATGTAATTCTTAGAGACTATAAAGTGAGCTGAGTTACTGCTCCATCAATACTTTATGGAGACAGACACAAGTGATATTTTCACCGCTACCCAAATTTAGATTTAAAAGCAGCTTTACTCTGATGGAAAACACATCATTTACTTCATCTACGGCAACCCAGGCTCATTCCTAATCGAAACATGATCCATTGTCACCCTGCCGCTTTTTGAGCGCATTTGTTACTGCTGCCGGATGAAAAACTCTCTTATCCCTGAAATCTTTTAGGACTCAACAAAAACTGATTTATTTTCCGCTTGACTGCACTGGGGGGGGGATTTAAATTATGCAATATGTTGTAGCGTATTTCATGGGACCTTAGGATATGAAACTCAACTCGACTATAGAGAACCCTGTAAAATGTCAATTGTGGCAATATTAAAAAAGACTGTGAGGTTTTCAGGTGACGGCTCGCTCACGCTGTCAAATTATGACTACAGAAGACGTGTTTGGCTCATGAGGTATCACAGCATTTACCGAGGATTATGGCAGTCCCATGGTGTCCTTATGACTCCGCTGTGTAGGATGCATACGTTCTCATTCTCAATATAACTTACATCAATTTAATACTTGTTACTAGTGTAGGATCAATCTCCATGTCTTCATTCCCTCCTCTCTCCACCGTACGCTATCAAGTAAAGTAGAAATGTGATGAATACCGTCTCATAAAAGGATCCCAGAGGCAAAACCATGAAATACATTATAGCTAACAGCTTCTGGTTCCTAAAATTATGAGTGAAAATGCATTTCAGACATAACTCTTGTTTCCCCATCAGTGACAAGTGCAGTAATTTGTTTTCACGAGCCTGGATGAGGAAACATTTTTCTCCTTTGGGTGTAAATAATCCATGGCAATATGTCATTACATTACACACTATATTTCCATATTTATGGTGTTTAAGCATGCTAGAGAATCTTTTAACTGCCTAATTGATTGTGTGTATTTGTGTGTGTGTGTGTGTGTGTGTGTGTGTGTTTTAACAGCTCCCTCAGTAGTTCCTATAATGCACCAAGTGAGCTCAACAAGCCGCAGTTTCTCGTTGTCATGGCCACCGCCCGAACAGCCCAACGGAATTATCCTCGACTACGAGATACGATACTATGACAAGGTAGAGTGGGATGATAAATGTCTGTGAATGTTTGTGTGTGCGTCTGTGTGCTTTTCGGTGTTATGGTCACAGCCAGTAATCCATTAGAGTTGATAAAACGGGCAAATCAATATCAACTCCATCTAAGTCATCTATTATCAGGACTGTTACTGAGCAGCACCAGTCCCACTGCTTCTTAAATACTTCAGCTCATAGTAACTTGAATAAAAATGAAAAAAAACTCCTGCAGACACATTTACGATGTGTCTGTCTGCACCATCTTCATCGGGTATATGGACTATAAGACTTCATTACTTGTACACAGATGCCAATCAGAGGACCACAAAAAATGTGGTCAGTTGGTGAAACACCTTGAGAAAACATACACATTGCCACCCCTATTAATTAGATAAGTAATTCAGGGATGGGATTTTTCCGGATTAATCCGCAATTCCGGATTTTCCGACCTGAAAATGTGACCCACGTGAATCATGCAGATCCGTTAAAAAAATTAAAAGGGTGGTGGGGGGGTCGAGTTGAGCCGTCTTGACAAGAAGATCCCCCCCGACGCTGTTTCGGAACGTATTATTCAGGTATGTCAGGATCAGTGTTACCAACTCTCACCTGAGACACACGCTTTCACGTTCAGTCTCACGCTGCCCAAACAATTCTCAGGCCAAAACACTGCGACAGCAACAGAGATGAACAGGCGAGCGTACGTACCCTTGGTTACTACTGTAACCCCCATTCTATGAGTATAGGCTCTTAAATTACTCTCCGTTTGGTCCGTGATATTGACAGCTGTTCTGGCAGAAAATCCTGCACTGGAGCGCAGAAGGCGTTCAAGCAAGCTAGTGAGTGAGTGAGTGTGTGAGTGTTCATTTTTGGGTGAGTGAGTGAAAGCTAAGTAGCTAAAAGTTCTAGCTAGTGTTTGCTTATCTGCGAAGTTAATCAGCTAGTTAATGTAGCCGGCTGTCAAAGTTAGTGCTGGTCTAGACACATGCAGCACTTGGCTGTATGAATGGTTGCTTTTCAAATAACATTAATCCTTATGATTACTGTGATTTTCCTGCTTTTCTGTCCTTTGCCAATCACATGCCTAATAATTATAACAATAAATCACCATTTCGGGAAAAAAGCTTATTAACTTTCTTGAAGTAACAGCCAGGCGATGGTTAGCTTAGCTTAGCATAAAGACTGGATGCATGGGGGAACAGCTAGCCTGACTCAGTACAAGGGTAAAAAAAGAAACAACTGCATACCTGTATCTATAAAGCTCACTCATTAATATAATGTATCTCGTTTGTTACATCCCATACAAAAAATAAAGTCTATCAATGTAAGGTTTCCAGGCAACCGTCAGAGACTTCAAGTCAAATAGTCCGGCACATAACAGCCCAGTAGAACCAGAACTTGTTGTTGTTACCCAGTTGCTCAGTTTTTGTATGATATAATGTGTTAGTAAGTAATTAGTAAGTTTTAGAGGTGCTGGTTGGCAGTTTTTTTTTCCTCTGGACAGAGCCAGGCTAGCTTTTTACCCCTGTTTCCAGTCTTTATGCTAAGCTAAGCTAGCTGTCTCCTGGCTCAACCATCATAATGAATGTACCTGTACAGACACGAGAGTGTTAATGATCCGACTCTCGGCACAGGAGGATAATATCAGTATCTCCCAAATTGTTAAACTATTCCTTTACAAAATATATAAAACATGACATTGTCAAAAGATAACAAAAAACAAGGGGCAAAAATTGCAATTTCATCAAACATAAATAGAGAACTATAACAAAATCCATATGGCAACCCCTGACCATCCAAAGTTAAAGACTTGGGAAAAACATGACTCTAGTTCAATGAGGACAAAGGAGCACTATTCAAAATGTAATGAATGCATTTTATTTAATCCATAATTAAAATAAGCCAAACTCCAAAGGTATGCAAAAGCATGAAAATGTAATTGTACATTTTTTTTAATACCTGATGGCACAATGTTTTTTTCACTTGTGTTTAAGTTGCTGCCCTCCAATGCACCTGTCATGGTTCAGGTATGCATATTGTGAGATAGCATATTGTCAGCTATTTGAGAAAATAACTAGAATTATTAATTAAATACAACAATGTCCAATGTTGATAGACACCCTGACAGATTTGGTGTGTTTAGGATGTGTGTTTTTGAATGTATCCATTCACCACAGTATCTCTCAAAATAATAATGATCACTCAATAATGTATAGTTCTTGTCATACTTTTATTATTATTATTATCTATTATTATTAATTATTTCCTGTCACTTAACATATATACTAATGGTTGATTAAAAAAAAAATCAATATTATTATCAGTTCAGAGGCTGGTGAATGCTGCTCCTCATATACCTGACAGGTCGATTAATTAGGGACAGCTGAAAGCACAAACATGTCAACATATTTCTTAGATTTGTAATTCCTGTAATTGATGTATTTTCTCTCTCACTTGTGCTCAATGTGTATTAAAGAGTTGGGTTCATGCATCATCTTTTATGCAATATAATTTCCTAATAAGTCTGGATTGATCTTAGAGCCACAATGCATATTTCATTGAGGCTGTATTCATACTGACAGGGTTTTACAGTGATGGAGAGCCTCTCTTTATTCCAGCACACATCAATTGTTGATCGTAGTCATGCAGCAAAAATGAGCATCCATTCATTAATAAGTGGCTACAGTGGGATCTTGTCAAACTGTAAGACTACATCACTTCAACTAAATTGTAAAATAAATGTTTATTGATTAATTGAATCTAACAAAGCTGTGTTATGCTTCTTCTATGAGCCACTGATGAAGTAGTTTGAGATGCCGCGGCTTCATAAGCTGTAACGCACAATATGGAATCCAATTAAGATCTGTGGGCTCTGGAAGATCTAATTGAATCAACAGTTAAATTGATCAAGTAACTCGCAAAAGAACGTGTGCAGGTCTTGTGTGTCTTGTGCAGGCCACTCTTAACTTCAATCTCTAAAAGAAACAGAACATCATGAAAAATTAAAAAGACAATTATAGATAGTGACAATCTTAAATTAGACAGCATAAATGTACTTCTGTTGCCATCCTAGTTGAACCATTAAATATTTTAATGACACAGCGCAGAAGATAAAACTACATATTTTATAGGTGTTTTATAGGAATATAATATCACCAGTCTTAGTCATTTTCTCAATGATATCATGATACGTTTTTACAGCTCGGATGCAGTTTTTCACCACAGGCTCTTCATGGTGATGGGTGCACATACTCCAAAGTCCGTCAGGAGGAATGTTAGTGTTTGTGGACTGCATCCACTGATATTGTTGTATTGTTTGCTGAGTGAGATTGTTTCCTACATTCATCTCCACAGCTCACTGTTGATGTGGCCTTCAAGTCTCTCTGTGGACCTTGGTGTCTCAGTATGTGCCGGAAGACATCAAGGACCACTGATTTTACATAGTTATCTTATCTCAGAAGGACATAGTTTGTCCTCCCAGAGAGACAGACTCACCACCACAGAGAGTAGAACATCTCTGTAGGAAACCACCCATTCATCCAGGCTTGGTTGTTGAGGATCTGTCTGTCCCAGACTAACTACTGAAGCTCCTTTTCTTGATTTGAAGAAAGAAGGAAGTTGAATAAGAAAGTTTCGTCAGCATAAACAATATTCTCGACCCTGGTGAAAGTGCTGTTTCACTTGTTTTCAGTGTTTTGCAAAAGAGAATGAAGTGTGAAACTGATGATAAAAAATGTCACGCCACTGCTTTTTGTTGTGCATGTCAACATTTTGTGAGCACTGGAAGATCTTTCTTTCTCCTTAGCTGAATCACTTAAAAAAAACGAATTTATCAGCTAGTGGACGCTGTTGAAATCCAAACTCCTACCACTCTGTTAGGCTGTCTGACTGAAGCAATTAAGCCTCCAGCTGTCCTGTAGTGGACAAGGTCCTGACCTGTATGAACCAGGAGACTAAGGCACAAAACACTTCACTGCCAGAGTCCAATGACCAAACTAGTCTGCATAAAGAATGTCAAACCCGGGGCACCAGTGAGGGCCTCTCATTCAGGGGTGAATCGTGCAGGACCTGATTGCTTTCCCATCAAAGACTGCTGCTCTAGGGAAGAAAAGACTGCAAAGAAAGGACAAACTGTGGCTGCATATCTTGTCTTCTTTGTAATTCAGTCAGTGGAAAGCAATGCATTTGGAGACTGAAAGTTAAATTAAAAGCATATCTATCACCCAAAGCTAAGCATAAGAATATCCTCATCTTTTCTGAAGCTGAGCCAACAGCTGCAAAAACAGATAGACTTTCACCGCAGACAGATTAAAAACAAAGAGCAAAGCACCTACAAGGGATTGTGTGAGATGCACCAAAAAGAACAACATGCCTCCTCATCCACAGCCCACATTTGATTCCCTGCCATCTTCCAATCTTTTTTACAAAACTGAAGAAAATAGTTTTTGGCATTTTTTCTGGATATCACTGCTAGTCTCTGCGCTCATTTTTTCTTTTTAATACATACTGTCAGTGAGTTGGTGCTTCCATAACTCCCTAAAACTCTGAGATACAAACAGAACTACAAACTTTAAATGCTCTAGACTCTTGTCAACTCTCTGTCTTATCTATTCGCTTTGATGAAAACAGGCACAGTCTTAAAGTCCATGACTCCAGAGGGCTCGCTCACAGATTCCAATTTCCCAGCACAGCAGAGTATATGGCTATAATTTTGCTGTGCTGCATAAGGGAAGGGAAAGAGAAAGTTTGGGTGTGTCATTTTTATTGTTATGGCTGTTATTGTTTCTCTTGGTTCAGTGTGTGCTACGTACGAATATGTAAATCCTATAACTAAACTAAATACAGCACGGATACTATTCATGATTATAGGAGTTAATATACTATTACTATATACTATAATAATGTATGTATGCTGGTGTATGCATTAAGTATGCACAGTATAATCTTTGCATCCTACAAAAGTATACTTTTTATCAGATTATATATGTATAAGTCCATCCCTTTTTACCCCACAAATGTGTACATATTATATTCAAACTATGCTCTATCCTGTCTTACTTTCACATTTTGAAATGCTACTAAAATGGTCAACACATGCAGATCCAGTGTCTAATGTCTAGTATAATGGCAGCTGGGTCCTAACTATCCTCATTACTGATCTTCTTTCATGAAATATGATTCAATGAGATCTTTCAGAGCTCATAAAGTGTAATTCCTGTCCAATTAGTGAAATGCATTCATGCCATTTTCAGAATGTGGTACCTGAAAGCATTTCATCTGTTGTTCAGTGAAGGAACATTTGCAGGTTGCAGCAACATTGTTGTTTGCTGAAGTGCCTAAAATGTATATAACAGTTAAGTTTTCCTGACAATTATCCTTTAGTGATCATGCAAATAGTGACTGTCCTCTCTTAGAAGCAAAGGCAGAGGTAGTGTGACATAGGAGTTCAGGTGGAAGGTTGGCTGTACGAAGTGTCTGGTTTTGTCACCAGAAACCACAGTTTACATCTGGTCTCCTACCAACAGTCAACATTGGTTTCTTTGAACCATGGCCTCTGTCTTTCCCAGACCTCAACTATAGAGTGGCAGATCAGAAACTGCTCATATGAAACAGTCAAACTGGTCATTTGGAAGGTACTGAAAAATAAGCTGCTTTGGTGTTGTGGTGTGAGGGATCGTTAGAATGATAATATACAGTAAAAACCATAGCCACTGGAACACGAAAAGGAAATTTTGCTTGAGCAAAAACGCATATTTCAACATTAGACAAACTTAGCTGCAGCACCCTCAGCACCTCTACTTCCCACGGTTTTGGTAAAAGTGAAGTTCCAGGGAGAGCTAGAGAAAAGCAGAAAGAGAAAGTTGAGATTTTGCTTCTTGGAGAGCAATTAGAGTGAGTCGAGGACAGAGTGAGAAGAACTGCACTAGCTGCGAGATGTACTGTAGCTGCAGTCTGACAGTCACAGATAAAACCCTTACTTTGTCAAAATCAGGGCAGCGACTTTACTGTAAGACGGCCTTATTTGCGGCTGCCTTTGCTTCAACATTATTTAACATGGAAGCCAATTAAGACCCAGAATCAAAAACTGACACTTTGTTCTTTCGTTGTTTCTTCTTTTCATTCTTCTTCCTTCATGCACATCTGAAGAAGGGAGAAATACTGTATCTTACTCTGTAGACAATCCGACCACCATAAAGTGACTAATTTTAGCTCATAGCTTCAAGTGAAGAAGTCCTCAGGGAGCAGTTTGATAAGCCTGGAGAGAGAGAGGGCAGGTTTTTCTTACCAGACAGCTGTAGTGTACCTCCTTTTCTGGTACTTTGTTATTTCTCCATCTTCTCCTCCATCCCTCCCTCAGCCCCTCCTCCCCTCATAGCCACTCTATAGATAATGAGGTTTTAATGTAGTAAATTTGATATGGCGCACAGAGGCAGGATTTTTCCCCACTACTTATCTCTGGCTACCAGACCTTCCCAGAAGAGCTGCCCCCTAACCTTTTCACTGTGGCAAGCATAGCTCCCCCACCCCACCACCACCACCACCACTGCCCCCCACCCACACACACACACACACACACACACACACACACACCTCCAAATCCAAACCCCACCCTGACAAAATATCCCCATTTCTGTGGCCACTTCCAAATATAACTCTCTATCTTATTCTCTCCCAGCTTTTAACACTGCAAACTCTGTAGCTGTCCTTGTGTCGTGTCCTAATTATGACAATAGGACTCTGGCTGGTCACAGTACAGTATATCAACAGTGCACTAAAAGAAATTAGAGCCTAATTATGTTAAATACAGTACATCAAGGTACTGGAGGTACGCAGGATTAACACTAATAAATTACACAAGGCATGTCATATCATAATAGCAACAAACAGAGACATAGATGGCCACAAACAGCAACAAAAGAAGTTTAAGACCATCAAGGGGGAAATGGGTATTTGTTATTAAGAATTATAATGATAACAGTAATAACAACTCAATCATCTTTAACTCCTTTTTATTCATGTGCATGTCCTCTTTTGATAACCCTCCCTCCTCCTCTCTCTTTCCACCCCAACCCTCACTTCCTTCCCGCTCTTTTCCCTCCTGAACCCTCCTCCTCATCACCATCATCATCTCTCTTCCTCTCCTCTTCGCTCTGCCCCTCCACCTCCTTCATCCTCACAGCATGATTCCCTCCCCCTTCTTTTGATGCCATCACCACACCATATCTGCCGTTCCCTCTGGACCGTTTCGATATTGCAGCAGTAAAACCTTTTTATCTGAAAGAAATGGGTGAAAGGAGGGCACAGAAAGATAGAGGTAAAAGGTTGTAGCCTTGGGTTTATGAGATAGGCCTGATAGGTGTGATGCCTAATTCACCTCAGGAGGACGACTGGGAGGAAAGAAGACCAAATGCTCTGGTAGATCTGTCTCTGTGGGCAATAGCTCTATTGCTCTATAATTAACTCTATTATCACTTTGTTATATTTTAAGGAGATGGAGTAAAGAACGGGTCAAAGAATTGGAAAAAAGAGCAAGAAGTCAAAGAGGAAGGGACTGAAGTGATATTTTTAGGAAAATATGAAGAGGGTAGTTGTGGAGAGAATGATTGATGACTGGAAGGTAGATGGGAGGAGAGAGGGGAGTGGGACTGAGGGTGATTTAAGATGGAGAGAAGTACGAGGTGGAAAAGAGGCTTTAGAAATAAGAAAGTGATAAAGATGATGGTAGAATGTAAACAGAATAGTTTTTTGTACAGTTGAAAGAGTATGGGGCTGTTAAAGGGTCAGTTCACCCAACTTACAGAAAAACATATTTTATTTTTCAACTCTAGTAGTGTCTTGCATTGCAAATAGTTTTGGTTTTATGTGCCGATGTTTTGAATAATACCCTTTTTGCCTTCTCTCTGTCACCATCCCAGTAACATGGGAGTAAATGGAATTCCTTTTGTGCTGTACAAAACACACAATTACATTAATAAAATTTTATGGCAACGTGTTTTTCCAGAAACAATGACCCAGTATTCCCACAGAACTTACCAGTTTTTTATAGGCACAACTTATTCGGTAGAAAGTAGATCCAAACAAAACTGTTCACACCGAGGTCTGTGGATTACACAGAGTAAAACTGAGAACATTTCTGCAAAGACAACTTGCTGTTGAGTTTTTTAAATATAATTTTTCAACAAGCCGAATTCCATCTATTCCCATTGTTATAGGGTAATGACAGAAATTACATATCAAAACATGGCTAGGTACCACTTATAGAGCAACTTAACAGCAGCTGAAAATCTTCACCTTCAGTGGTTTAACTTCTCACCTTGCTGCTGTAACATGACATCACTGCTGGGTGTGGTAACAGATGCAAAAGAGCAAACTTCTGACCACACCCATCAGTGATGCTGGATGTGGTCAGCTGTGCAACAGAGTTGAAACTTGAAGGCAGAGAAGGCAGTGCTTTTCATCCTGGTGTTAAGTTACTGTTCAAGGGTCAATCCACCCAAATCAGAAAAATATATTGGATAAACATATTTTGTCACTCAGCATTATTGGTGTCTTGCAGTGCAAGTGTTTCAGTTTTATGCGCCGAGGTTTTGAGACATGCCCCTTTTTGAAACCTTTTCCCACCCCAATAGAATTAATGTAAATTGATTTTTGCTTATGTTGCTCAAAAGACAGAAAAATATCATTTGGAAACGTTTCCCCAGCAACATGACCATGTCACTCTGGATAATAGTGGACTTTTTTCATAGTGACTTTCCTTCAGTAGAAAGTAGTTCCAATAAAAAACAGTTCATAGTGAGGTATGTGGACTATTCTGAGAAACTGGGACAATATTTTTGGAAAAACATTTTTCTATCCTAAAAAAAATTCCATTCCCCTCCATTGTATTGGAGTGGAAGCAGATATCTCAGTATGGACAAATAAAACCTAATGCATTTCCATGACTAGACAATGTACCACCAGTGGTAAGTGTAAAAATGTCTTTAGTAATTTGGGTGAATGGACCCTTTAAGGTGTGAATAGATAGATAGAAACAGACAGTGTATGGAGCACAGAAACAAAATGTAGTTGAGAAAAGAAATGGAAAAAGACAAAGAATGTGATAGAGACTGGCACAGTTTAACAGTGATCCCAGATGAATTCAAACTCAAGATGTTGCAGTTACACCATCCTGCCAGGGTGTCTGTGGTGTCACAATTTGAAAATAGTGAATGTCTCAGTTTGGACTGGAGCTTTGGAAGAATTAATCTTGTTTTAGCAGGAGGCCAAAACTAAGCACTAAATTTAGTCTCTGTCTCTCTTAGTCTGTGTCTGAAGAAGTATTATATTCTTGTCTTGGATCGCCATGAAACATATTCATCTCCCTCTCTGCTTCTTCTTCAGTCCCAAACGTCAGTGCTGAACAGTTCAGAAATCCAGAGCAAAACACCCAGTGTTGTTCTGGAGGGTTTGAGGTCGGGGACTGGCTACGTGGTCCAGGTGAGAGCCCGCACTGTGGCCGGCTATGGGGCCTACAGCAAGGAGATGCTCTTCCAAACACTCACCGACGGTAAGTGGGTGGGTGGTTGGCTGGAGTGTGCGGAGGTGTGTGTGTAGGTGGAGGTTTTATAGTGGAGAGGAAAGTGAGTGCAGGACTGAGAGGGGGAATTTGAGAGGTTGAGCAAAAGTGAAAATCTGGCTGTGAAGTAATTAAATTCTGCCCTACTTTGCGTGTGTGTGTGTGTGTGTGTGTGTGTGCATGAATTTGTGTGTGTGTGTGTGTGTGTGTGTGTGTGTAAAATGAGCCTTGTAAATGATATTTTATGTGTGTTAGAGAAAGAGAAACTGTCAGGTGTATATTTTCCCTTCCAGAAATGCTCACTGTGTATGTCAGAGAGTTTCAAAAAATATGAAAATAATACCTCTCTTTTCAATGTTTCATGTTTGTGTCGGTGTGTGTGTGTGTGGTTCTGCAGATGAGTATAAGTCAGAGCTTGGACAGCAGCTCTCCCTGATTGCAGGCTCTTTAGTGGGTGGAGTGTGTATCGTCTCATTGGTAGCTATCGCCATCATCTGTACCAGGTAACGCACAGACACACACTCTTACACACACACCATCTACAACCACCCACACATGCTGCAAACATGTGTGTGTCAGGGGAATATCTTTACTGGTAGAGGTAAATATCCTGTTACATATGTTACATACTTTGAATTATCCAATCAAAATGTCCTTAAGCAATGCAATGAACATGTACTGACTTCATAGGCTTTAATAGGGCTCGTCATACAATAATAAAAGATGTGGGTGAAAATCTGATTATTTGCCTTGGCCTTTTTCACAGCAGACATCTTGACTTGTCATAGTGGAAAAAAGCACAGGTGTTACTGATAACATTACCAAGTGCTCCAGTACGCCATGACAGTGTGACAGTGAGCCAGCATGCACAATACAAGGACCCTGAAACAGAAGCAGCTAAATGGAATTCAGCCATCATTAATTTACACCTGTGCTTTTCCTACTGTGACATGTCAAGATGTCATTGAAAAAGGCCTATTGTGCCCAAAATGCGCAGAGCTTTCAACGACATCTCACAGTCTGGAACTTCAGTCACATTATAACAGATTTACGATCCCCGCCCCCCCATACGTCCATCTGTTATCATGTGAAGCTCCATACTTTGGTCATGTGATGATAACTGAAACATTTCCATGACAACTGAGCAAACTATATCTGTTAAGGAACACTGTGAGATGCAATTGAAAGTCAAGAATTTTTTGTCAAGAATAAACTTTCACATTAACCATTTATTGTTTTTTACATTATCATTTGAGGGAGTCTGGTGGGTTTTGAGTGACTTAATTTGCATTTTATAACCATTTATTATATAAAAGCTTTGCTCACTACAGGAGGACAGTGTTTATTGTAAGTTACAGTGAATAACATGCACTGGGACATAAAATCCATGTGAACATCAGTTTCAACCGATTTGCTAATTAAGAAAAATCTGAGTATTTTTTGGAGACATTTGAAAAAAACCCAAAGTAATTAACCTATCAGGTATAAACTATATATAGCAACCATATGCAGCAGCATACTCTATGTGTACACATTAAGTAATACTTGATACATGATACATTACACTAAAAGTTTAATACAGATAAAACAGCCTTTGTACGAGAAAGTATTTCTAAGCTTTCTTGACATGGCAATTTACTATCATTTGTTGATATCAAAATTTGTACAGCTTTTGATCTAAAATGATTTCTCTTGATTTCAAAAGGTGTTAAAGTAGATCAGGACTTTCTGAAATGCCTAAAGTTTCTGTGACCCCATGACCTCCCAGAAATAGCAAGTGACAGGCTCTCTCTCTTGTATGTGGTCTAAGGTGTCTATTGTGAAGATCAGTTGACGTATTAAAATAATACAGAGCTCATTTCTTTGGTTCCATCCTGAAAGCAGGAATCAAAAGCTGACAACAGAACAGTAACAAGTCACCCAATACTAATGAATTCTTGAAAAAACTTTTCCTTCTCTCAAGCAGACTTTTTTTGACATTCAGGAAAACTATTTATTTTACCTCAACCCAGCTGAAGAGAAGACAACCAATTAGCATTTCTAACTTTTGTGTAACATTTCTGTCTGCTTGCCTCTTTCCCCAAAATCTCTCCGTTTGTGTTTCTGTCTGTAGGAGAAGGCAGTTGAAGGAGAGTGTGTACGGTGACAAGCTGCAGCAGTACAACACAGGAGGAGGTACGGCCAATACTGAAGCTTTAAATAAGTTCTACCTTTATATATGCTTACATACTCCAAACTTCCAAAACAGTGTTTATATTTGAACTTTCTAATTTTCTCCTCAGAGGTGACTCTAAGGCCTGACATGTTCAGTGGTCCCACACCCACTGTGACCTTTCCCACCCTGTCCGAAGGCCATAGTTCACCAGGAGTCAAGATCTACATTGACCCCTTCACCTACGAAGACCCCAACGAGGCGGTCCGGGAGTTTGCCAAGGAAATTGACCCCTCCTGTGTCAAAATAGAGGAAGTCATTGGATCAGGTAGAGATTTTCATAGACTTAGTGTCTTTGACCCTTGGTTTGCCCTTCCTCTCTCTCATGTTGTTTCTGTATAAGGCGTTAAAGATGAACAAATACCTAAAATGAAAATCCATGATTATTTTAATATTTGTCAAATATCACTGTGGATTCATTCTCTTTGCTTCAAAAGTGAACGTTAGAAAAGCTTGATTTCCTTTAATGAGACCAAGTGTCACTTGAAACAACAGATACAGCAAATTAATAAATTTCTTCAACTGTGCCACACTTTTGTGTCAATGAGAAAGATCTGGAAACGTGCAATGCCAATTTAATATTTTGCTTTATTTTTTTCCTTTGAAGTCAGGAGAGATGTTTTATTCATGCTGAAAACTTTCACCGGAATAAATTAAAACCGTCTTCATGCATTCTCTTTGGCTATCTGAGCTCTCACTGTAAAAATGCTGTGTGATGTTTGGCAAATAGAGAAAGTTGGATGTGAAACGCAGTCCCAGAGCATCCTCTGAAAAAAAAGTTTGGTAGGCGGAGTTTTTCCATTTCAGCTGTCGGATGGAAAAAGGAAAAAAGATGGAAACAAGAAGCCAAAAATAAGGAAAAACCATACAGTTGCAAAGAGTGCCTTATTTTACCACTGATCACTGAGTGGTAGAGTACTGAAACTATGCAATACCTTCAAGCATTTCACTTTAGCTTTATTGTCCCCAAGGAGATCCAAGTCAGGTGCAACACAGAACACAGACTTGCATAAGGTACATAAAAAACTTAAAATAAAATACATAAAACATTAAATACAAATATGTAAAATGTGCTAAAAACCCACCGCACAAGGTCATATATACGTTCACAAAATGTGCAGAATATAAAACCAGGAGCCATCATCATCCAACCCAGTCATCAATTGTAAGGCTACATGCCTGAAAAGAAATAGGCATTTGTATATGCGAACTTTATTATACATGTATGTATTTATCACTTCTATCATTGTTGTGTTCCTTAGATCAAACTCACATCTGTTCATTATTTCATTTGCATTATACCTTCAAAAACTGAAGAATAACATCAAGCTCTGTACCAGAAGAGATTTTTAAAGGTGATATTAATGGTTAATGTGAATTTGTTGCAAGGTTACAGCATTGAACTTCCCCTGTGCCCCAGACCTCCAAAAGTCCCAGGTTCACTGTCAATGTTGTTTTTTTAGTACTTTGATTAATTTCAAATTTTGTCAGGGAATACAATATGAACTGAGGGGGGTCCTGCATTAGGACCTTATCTTGTAGCCCTGTCCTGTAGAGAGGCCTTGTATCAAAATCTAATTAATTATTTTACTTTATATTGCACTCATATGACGCATATTCCTTAATAAATTTGAGTTTAATCAAATTACCACAAACTAATCGACACCCAAGAAGTACTAGTTGGTCTCTGTGTGCACTGTAGTTAATTGGAACACAATGCATATACAACACAGAGTAGGAGGTAGGCAGGGTCAACAGAAAATATTTGCCCCAATGCCCCCTAATAGGTAAATCTGGCCATGCCCAGGGGTCTGCTCAAGGCTGTTTTAGCAACACGGTCAACGGTCCCAGGCCCCCAGACCATGAGTCCCCAAAAGTCCCAGGTGTACTGTGTGTTTTTGATAATTTAATTGATTGTAAATTAGTTGGGAATATGTACTATTGAAGTATAATATACAGGTCCCACATGATTATTTTATCTTGGGCCTGTTTCAGGCTGCTTTCAGACAGAATCAGGCGTTGCGGCGATTCAACGCAGGGTTGTGTGGCGGTGTGGGAGTGTTGCATGCTAACCAGCAATCCCAGCTTGAAGAGCGATACAAGCCAAGCGACTACACAGTGATAAACGTCTTTGTACTCTAGACCTAGTTCTAAGACCTCTCTTTTAGTTTATATTGTGCTCACATGGTGCATTTTCATAATAGGGTGTGTATTTCATCTATTTACCACAAACGAACACAAATTAAGTATTATTCCAGCGTGTGAGTACTGGTTACGGCGGACTTAATGGGAACTTTGGGCTAACAGGGTAAATACACATTGCCCAAAGGCCTGCAGACGGGGAATAAAAAGCAGTCCAACAGCAATTGTTTTCCCTGGGGCCCCCTAACAGTTTAATCTGGCCATGGGTTGGCAAAATGGATAAAATCCTCTTTCACATTATATGTAATATTTGATCACGATTTAATACAGTTTCTAGAAAATCAATTGAGAAACTGATCCTCTCTGTTTTTGTCTAATTCAGTGAATTAAATAACCGACTAATCAAAGTACTTTGAACGACGTTAAAGGGATAGTTACCACGGTATAAGGTATGACAAAATTAATATAGTTTCATGGTATGCATTGTCATATCGCTCATGTGTCTGCAGTTTGTTTCCTTATAAGCAATAATTATCTTTATCTTTAATGATTAATTAGTGATATTTGTCTTACACCTCAAACCATAATAGATGGAGGAATGTTTTTACTCCAAATGTTATCCTCCAGAAAACTGGTTCTAACTTTTTTTTTTTTTTTCTTTGGACCAAAACCAATCAAACCCAAATGGCCATGGAGCTCTGGGTGATAAAGGTCATGAACCAGATTGAGACCCTCACCGCTGAGAGTATGTGCTTTCAGCTTTGGTCTGTTGAGCCACTCTGAGAGGCTTTCTGTAATCCCTCCATTTCTCGCTTTATTTTTCTCAGGGGAGGGTTTCTCACCTCAGCCAGAGGTGACAGAGGAGGGATGAAAACGACGGGGAGGGAGGGGAAAATATGAGCCTGGGTGATTGAGATGTGGCCGGACTTTGAGCCCCTAAATGGTTGAATCTCTCCCATTCTGCTGCGATAGAAAGTGAACATTTATCCACAGGTCTTTCTCTCTTTTTCCCTCTCTCCGACTTTCTCTTTTTGTTTTTCTTTCCGTATTTCTTTGATACTTCCCCCTATCCTCATCTCTCTCTGTGATTCAGCCCCTCCAGAGTTTTAGAGTTTGTTTGCGTATAGAGAAATGCTAAAACAAAGAACCAATGGGGGAAAAGGCAGAACAACAGATTGAGGAGGGAGGATGAAAGAAGAAAGCACCCTAAGGAGATAGTAAAAATATCTCACCTCACTCTCTCTCTCTTCCTCTCCCTCTGTGATAACACCTCCTCTTTCCTTATTGCTATCACTCACTCTGTAAGAAATGTCCTTCATAAAAAGCACTTGATTTAACTGAAGACAAGTCCTGAAACACTTTATTTTCCAATAGAAAAGAGCAATATTATCTCACCTGACAGGGCAGTTCATTTACTTACAATATTCTTGGATATACTGTAGATTTAAGATTTTAGAATAGAACCAATACATTTTTCTTCTAATGCTCCATCTTCTCCTTGACCACCTTTTATTTTAGAAAAAGAGGAAGTGACATGTCATCTGATCTCGCCTCTCTTTGCGAAAATGACTGTTTTCATCCCTCTGTTCATCCTTCCATACTTTCTTCCCTCCTCTCCTTTATTAGCAATACTATCTCATTTCCATCCTTCACTCTTTCATTTCTACACCCCCTCCACCTTAACCTGCCCTCCATTCTCCTTCCTATTTTGCCCTCCATCCATCTCTGCATCTGCTGGTTTACAGCGGTGACAGTAGATAGATTTAATGAGCAGTGAGATGTGGAGCAGAGATCACTGTGAGACAGGACGACACAGCCTGTCATCCAATTCCCATCACTCATCCATTATTCACACACTGATTTTTATCTCAGGGATGGGGACTTTTATTTTGAAGTGATATTCAATTTTCATGTCCCCAAGCAGCACATGGCTGCATTTATTGTGACAAAAGACACATGTCTCCAGCACTGTAAGCACATCTTCTGTACATTGAACAAGTTTAAGACACTGAGGTTAAAACCAGTTCATATTCATATAAAAGGGCATGTTGGAAAAACTTATCCTAAAATAGAAGTCTTTCTCTGCACACGACTGAATTTGTCTCCTCCACTCTGTGTGGCTTTGCACTGACTGGACCAACTTGAACTGTCTCACTTTTAACTGCATACAATGTCACTTTAAAATAAATAATTACTAAATGAACAACATATTGTTAAGTAATCAAATTCATAAACACAGAAAACCTATGGATTAAAGGGGTACTATACCAAGTTTACACATGATGATCAGTTTACTCGTCCCAATGACTACTACCTCAAAAAACTGTTGTATAAACACAGCAGGTATACTCCAGAATAATTGCTTGTCGGATGGTGGAATAGCTTCGGACACTCCCTCCCCCCACACCTTTCCAACAGCGAATTAGGGGGAGCTTTGTCTGACCAGTTTTGTAAATTTCCAAAACCAATGACACAACAATTTCGAGCATAACCCGACCCATCTTCTGTGAACCTGGAGGAGCTTTTTACAGTCTGACAAAATAACCCTGATGATGTCATTATTATGAAATGTTATATAACCATAGAGTACTGCAAATACCAAGTAGTCCAATCTTACTCATTCTTACTTCCAGTCAGGGAGATAATACCAAGTAGCCTACCTAGCTAGCAAATAAGCTGGCATCCCATACGACCACAGAGACCTCAGCACAGTAAATTGATGCTACAGGGCACATGAACAGAATTAGAACATTTTCCTAGCCTACAGGACAAATTAAACTGCAGGCTGGGATTGAACCTAGGTGACCTAGCTGCCTTTGTTTAAACCACAAAATAAAATTTGATGTGTGTTGTGCAAAGCCAAGTACCTTAGCAATAAAAATGGCACTGTCCCTTTTATCTTGTTTGCCACCTCTGCTACAAAGCTTTTCTCACCCCCGAGAGGAGCTGTTGAGGGGATTCCATTTCAGTTGTTCTTCCAGTCTGCAAAAATACCATTTAATGTGCCCCTTGATCAAAGCCCTCGACCTCAATCTGCTCCACCATAGCTGCTCACACTATGACTGAGTGTGCAGAGGGCAGCTCCCACGACAGAGAGTGTTTATGTGTTTAACACGCCCTGCCCCTCTCACTGCTGCCCAACTCAGCTGCTGCAAAGAACAATATGCTCTTTCTTGTTTGATTGCTGGAGGATTTTTAAATAATGAGTGGTAGCCAAATGGCATGAACCCCAGCCCATCTGATTTCACGGGTGACCCATTTTACATCATAAGATGTGATTTGAAATGCAATTATTTATCAGCCCCATTTATTATGTAATAATTTATTTAAGGGCTCTGAATTCAAAGGAGCGTTAAGAAAACAACCATCCCCAACAATGCACTTGTTTTTCCCTGCGGAGTCACATGCTGTTTTCTGAAGAGTGTGTACTTTACCTTGTAATTTTCTTGCTTGCTTTCATTTCAGCCGCATAATGTTTTCTCCTTCTGCAGGTGAGTTTGGGGAGGTGTACAAAGGTCGCCTGAAGCCTGTCGGCAAAAAGGAAATTCCTGTGGCCATCAAGACCCTGAAGGTCGGCTACTCTGAGAGGCAGAGGAGGGACTTCCTGTCCGAGGCGTCAATCATGGGCCAGTTTGACCAACCAAACATCATCCGACTGGAGGGCGTGGTCACTAAGAGCAGGCCTACGATGATCATCACAGAGTTCATGGAGAACGGAGCGCTTGACTCGTTTCTCAGGGTAAGTAACACACACATGCTGTACACACCGACACATACAGATGTAGCTATTATAAAAGTGTACTGCTGCACTTAAAGCTGGGGTAGGCAGAATCTGTGCAACCTAGGCAAAACCTTCTGCCTCTCTCTCTGCTGCCTCGTATCACTCCGCTAAGCCCCTCCCACCAAACCCACAACTTCGACCGGCAGCAGCAGGAGTCGGTTCCCCAGTGAAACTGTATCCCTCGTAGGGCTCGCTCTCCACGGCGTGAGCCTCACAGACCACGGTCCCTCCCGCCTTGACTTGTTTTCTCAAAGACGCCCCCCTAGCGCTTCGCGGCCGCAGAGCAGAGCGCCCCAGGCTTCAGAGGCAGCTGCAACGCCGTCCAGCAGCGGGAAGAGAGGCTAGTACACCACACACACACCACTGTCCCCCTTCAAAAGTTATTCCCCATCATGCCTCTTTGCCACTCGTCGTTATGAGCGCCATGGCATTGAACATAATGAGCCTGAAGCTCCGTGTGGAGCCAGCATGTGTTGTTTTGTACTATACACCGCTGTAGGCAAAGGAGGTGTTGGAAATTTATCACAAGTTTCAGGATTTTCTGCAGGATTTTCCTCCACTGAATCAGGTTTTCACCGTCTGAAGGGACGTGCACACACATCTGCTCTTGTAGCTTAGCCAATACGAACACACTGTCTCTCTGAAATAACTTGTGATTGGCTGAAGTCTATCGTCACAGGATAGATCTTCTGAAGCTAAAAACAGAGGCAAGAGGGGGGGCTGAAGTAGAGGTTTGCTCTCAGACCACTTGAATTACAATATGCTGCACGGTTAATATGGCATTTTTGTCCAGTGACGCCAAAAGAGAACTGCCTACCCAAGCTTTAATATAACATTCAACAAATAATTATCTACAGTTTTAATGTTGGGCAGATGTAGTGGAAGTGCATGAATGTGTATTGTACCACTACAGTGACCACAAACTCTGATATCAATACAGATATTTTCGGATTAAAGCTGCAAATGTCGGATATTTGATGCTAATAATAATGACAATAATAATAAAAACTTTATTTATACAGCATTTTTCAAAGCAAAGCAACAAAGTGCTTAACATTGCTGAACCCAGATTAAAACATTTCAGGACTGCAAAGAGGCAAATTTAAAAAAATAGAATAAAATGGTGTGCTGGCATTATTAAAAGGCTTTTTAAAATAATAAGATTTGAGAACTGATTTAAAAGATTTTCCCAAAACCAACAAATATATTATTATTATATTATATATTATTCTTCGCTGGATTAAAAGGTCTATGAAACAGTTGAGCTTGAGGTCATTCTTGACCTTGGAAACAGCAGTTGACAGTCTAAACCTAAAGTCCACATACTTGCTTATTCTGGAGCTTTCAACTGTATCACATGGTCTGCATGTGTGCATGTGCATGATTGAGTTTGGTCAGTTGCCATAGAAATGTAGATGTTAAAACTTTCCATGATTCTGCGAACCTCTAGGACCTCTTGTTATTTATAAAAATTGAGTTTGACAGTTCATTCATTATTCATTATAAAAAGCAGTTGAGGAAACAATCTGGACTTAAAGCTTCTGAAAACTTGGCTTCGAAAGTTTTTCTCTGTGCGATTTAAAGGTGAGGTAGGCAGTATTGTTTTTTTTGTGTTTTGGCATCATTGGGCAAAAATTCGAGAATAACCGTTCAGCATATTGTAATTCAAGTGGTCTGAGAGAAAACCTCTACTTCTGCCCCTCCTCTTGGTTCTGTTTTCAGCGTTTAGAAAATCTAGACCATGACGGGAGACTTTGGCCAATCACAGTTCATTTCAGAGAGACGGCGCATTCCTATTGGCTGTTCTACAAATGCAAGAGGCAGAAGGTTTTGGATAGGTTGCACAGGTTTTGCATACCTCGTCTTTAAATGTGCATTACTAAACAAGCAACAATCAAAGTAAAAAAATATAAAAAAATTAAATATCAAGATTTTAACAGTCAAAAACTTGGCTAATCTGGGGGTGTGGTTTGATCAACTTGGACTGACAGCGACCAAAACACCCATCAACTATCGTCAGATTCTGATTCAGACATTGCTAAATCCTGATTGGTGCACTGAATTATGTAATATTGCCTTTTTCCATCTGAGTTTCAAGTTTCAAATGTAAAACAACCAAAAACTAGAGGAAGAATTGATAATTCGTGCCACGATTTGCACATTTATCGTCAGTCCAAAATCACATACGATCCAAAGACATAAATAGCCAAACAGAAAAACAGATGGAGAGGGGCGGATTGGGAGCTTTTGGAGAAAGAGACACAAAGACAGAAACAACCTCCTGCTCTTCCTTTTCTCCTCTCTTTTCCTTCCTGTGCTCTTTCCTCCTCATCCTGCCAGCCTGTCTGTCTGTCCGTCTCTTTGATCCTGCCCTCCTTTCGAGGCGCTTCTAAAGACAGAAAGAGAAACTCTTTGATGTTTGGTTCTCACAGCGTGACCCCTTTTGACTCAGAAATCATCCGCTGACTCATACACACACACACACACACACACACACACACACACACACAATGATCGATCTCACTGGTGTTGCTGTCCTTGCGTGACCATCTTGCAGGCACAAGACCCAGAGGATCAATGTGTGTGTGTGTGTGTGTGTGTGTGTGTTTTTGTGTACCTAGAAGAAGGTTTTGCCTGCAGAGGATTAGGCTAGAGGAGCATCAAAGGCGCAGTTTGATGCACAAAGTGAATTAAAAGACACACACACCTTCAATTGCAACTATGTCAGCGGGGATCAGTGATGTTTATAAGAGACAGAAACTGTCTGGCCCAAAGGTGAAAGAGTGAAATAGCAAAAAGATGAATGTTTTGGGTTTCACCAACATGTCTCATCACAACAACAAGCCTCTAGTTCCTCAAAATATGTGTTTTTTTCCTCTTGATTTTTGATATTCAGCTCAGGAGTTTCATGTTTGCGTGTGCACATTGAGGAGATATTTGCAAAAATTCAGATTAAAGCAGTGGTATAATAAAATAGTTTCATTGTTCCATCTCCTGCTAATAATCTGATTTACACATGACAAGGAATTATTGCAATTATAGGATGAACCATTTTTACATCACATACTGTACATCTTCGGGACAGCAAAAGCCCATCGGTGATATCATTAGAGACCCTGATGCTGAATCAGTCCCTGTTTAATTATTCCAGCTTTAAGACATCTTTGTTTAACTGAACAGTTCTCCAAAGGGAAAAAAACTGCATAATTAACTTCTTAACTCTTAAAGCCACTTGTGTATAGCATTCTATTCAAAGTGAAAATAACTGATTAACCAGCATCTCCTGATGTATAGGACAAACTATAGACGTGCAGCATGAAGCAATGCTCAAATTAAGGTGACTAGATGTGTCTGTATTCATGTTCTGAATGGCCATTTAATGTGTAAACCATGGCCAAGATAACCATGCTCTTTTGAGATGTGTCCGATAATGTTGAAAGGGTGTCAGGATGTATGTAAGAGGTTCAGTATGCTTGAAGCTAACTAGTTTGTAGAAGGTTCGTTCGACCGCGTCTAAAGGAAAAAGTTACAAAAATTGTTGGACAAAGCCCTCCTGTTCTGACATTTAAAAATTTTAGATACTGTTTAATGATCTTACAAGCACTTTGAAGCCTACTGACTCCTTAACCCTAACTCATACACCTAAGGGCAGCACGGTGGCTCAGTGGTTAGCACTGTTGCCTCACAGCAAGAAGGTCCTGGCAGGGCCTTCCTATGTGGAGTTTGCATGTTCTCCCCGTGTTTACATGAATATCATCCAGTTTCCTCCACCATCAAAACATGTATGTTCGGTTAATTCTCCGGTCAGTGCCCTTGACCAAGGCACTGGCTTAGGACTGGAGTTGGTTCCCAGGCAGTGCACAGTGGCTGCCCACTGCTCCTACTTAGGATAGGTTAAATGCAGAGAATGAATTAGCCTACAGGGATCAATAAAAGAATAAAAAATAAAAATAATAAGTCGTCATCTGTCTTCTAACCTAACCCTAACTCAAGACTAAGGGCCATACTATTGATAGAAAATTGAGAATCGAATAACTTAAGTTGAAGTTAGATAAAACATTTTACAGCAGTGACCAGACTGAGCTTCTTTTCTCACATCATCTTGATCACCTTACAGCCAAATTCTGTAACACGTTAACTGTCATCTGGTTTGAAAAAGGTACTTTTTTTTTCAACAAAAATTGTTTGTCATAGCTCCTGTCATGACATTTTATGTCCAATACTGATTCTGATATCTTTTTCACCTGCTAGACTTTCTCTAAATAACTCTGAAGTGAAAAAGTCTGATAACAGAAAATAAATATAATCCTGTCACGGTTCATGGTTTTGCAGCAAAATGATGGGCAGTTCCCAGTGATTCAGCTGGTTGGTATGCTGAGGGGCATCGCGTCTGGAATGAGGTACACACATACACACACACACACACACACACACACACACAGAAATCCATTTTTATCATAAAGATGAAGAAGAAACTGTTTCAGACCTTTTAATGATTGTTGTGTGAAATTAGATTTATATGTAACAATACCAATTCTAACATACTAAGGTTTCATGTGGTGATATCCATTACTGTCTGTTCATGTGTTTGACACAATCAGACATCAGCAGCTTGAGATGTGCTGCCTCCACATCCTGCACACTCACACATTAACAAACACAAACTCTATATACTCTTTATTCAAGTCAAGAGCACGACGACTTGTCGGCTTGGCAGCTTGAAACGCTGCTCACGCACACACTGGCACACACACGCACACACACACACACACACACACACACACACACACACACACACACACACACACACACACTCACTTGATCCTATCTGTGTTTTATTGCAGGTATCTGGCTGAGATAACACACAAACATGTACACGTACACAAACATTATATCCCATTCCTATTTTATCAAAGGTAGCTGGCAGCAACAACACACATATACACAGACGCGCACACACACTAAATCCCATTACCTTTTTTTATGGTAGCCCAGGTAGCTGGCAATGGATAACACACACATCCACACAATAAATCCTGTTGTTGTTACAGGTACCTGGCGGAAATGAGTTATGTTCACCGGGACCTGGCTGCTCGGAACATCTTGGTTAACAGTAACTTGGTGTGCAAGGTGTCTGACTTTGGCTTATCACGATATCTGGAGGAGGACACCTCTGACCCCACCTACACCAGCTCACTGGTGAGGACTCCCACACTCACACGCAGGGAATACATGCAAGTGCAAATAAAATGTACGCTCAAGAGGACACACTAATGCTGCATTGCTACTGTGGCAAAATATGGAAAACTGCCTGCTCGTTGCCACGGCAATTTTGATAACTACTTAAGAGGCTGGACTGTTTTATACACATTGATAAAAAACAATACTTAAAGTCCACAGCCATGCTAGCAGCCCTGTGAAGCTGCAATGTTTACTACACCTTAGAAAATTGATGGATGAAAAAATTGATAACATTGCTAATCTTAGATCTTATCTTACACGTGCGTTGGACATTTTTGGACATCTCGGACTCAGATTGTCAGACTCAGCTCATTTTTCATCAGCCTCAGCTGTAGTCAGGCTCAGCTGTGCTTTAAGCTGAATGCTAATGCTATGATTTAGAATGTCTGCAGGTGGTAACACGCATGCTAATCTCAACATACAGCTGAGCCGGTGAAAACTCACAGGAAGCAAAGAAATCGTGTAACATTTTCTCCGCCACTTCTCGGTTGTACCTGCAGGTGCGTCAATTAACAGTCAGTCCTCACCTTTATGTTTATGACGTACTATGGCAGATATATGGCCCGCCTATGGCCTCTGTTTAGTACTGAGTGATGAATGTGTAAGCGTGTACGTCAAGCACGGAACTGTAAAGAAAATCATATTTCCTTCCTTTCTTTATTTCCATCATTTATCTTCCCTTTTCTCCTTCTCTCTCTCAGGGTGGTAAAATCCCAGTGCGGTGGACGGCTCCGGAGGCGATCGCCTACAGGAAGTTCACTTCAGCTTCAGATGTCTGGAGTTACGGGATCGTCACCTGGGAGGTGATGTCATACGGAGAGAGACCTTACTGGGACATGAGCAACCAAGATGTGAGTCACTGCAGGCTACGTGTGTGTGTGTGTGTGTGTGTGTGTGTGTGTGTGTGTGTGTGTCATAGAGAGAGAGAGAGTCTTTCTCTTGTGTTCTCATTGATGTCAGTGACTGTATAAGATTGTGTACGTTTACCTATTGTTTTTGTTGCACACTGTCTTTCTGGAGTGTGTGTGTGTGTGTGGGTTGGGGGTGCGCTTGTTTGTTTCCTTTGCCGTCTCTCACAGCAGGGTGACTGCATGTCTATGGAAAACACACGGAAAATGAGGACATCAATTTAAGTGTCACAGAAATGTTTGTTCTCTGGAACATCAGACCAGAAGGCATCTGAATTCTGTTTTCCAGCTGATCCTTTCTTCAGTGAATATTTTATTCTCGTGACAACTTTATTCCAATTACCTCCACAGTATGATCAATTTTCTGCAGCATTTCTATACCTTATTTTTTTCTCTGTGCTGGCATCACATTGATGTTATTATGTGCTTTGAGGTTACATTTATTCCTGTGTTTTTTAGGCTGGAAATTATTGACAATTTTTAAAAAGAGTGCACAGTTCTCTGCTGTTCTCATGTTAAAACGTATTGTAAAAACTACTCTCTCATTTTTTCCTCAGCCTGAGTATTCAATTTTACTGTTTAAACCTAAAGGGGATCACGTACAGTACATGAAAAAGGAGGTTCCAGAAGATCGGATTGCTGACATTTTTATTTTTAGGTTTCTATTCCGAGAAGAAATGTGATACACAGATTAAAGCGAGTGTTGGCACTAAAACCCACTTCAAACCACTGAGGCTCTAAATCCCAATTCTTTCTCTCTGAAACTATACATCTAATGGTTTTGACACAGAGTTTAACTTTAAAATACATTTTGTTGCTGTGGAAAATCTTCCAAAAACACTGCTGAGTGGCTTCAGTTGTGTTTATCACCTGGAAAATATTCTCAATAGCTTTCTTTTAGGAAATATTCAGAGCTGTTTTGTCTTATTTTTCCCAGTTAGGCCACATTTTTCAGACCACAGCTCCACGTCAGCACTGTTTAACCTGCTCATTAACTTGGACTATGTGAAGTTTTCTCTATGACCCACATAGAGAAAACTTCAGACATAGTTGTCCCACTGATAAGGAGTCAATCAGTGTCGAGATCCCCTTCCAACTGTAAGACAGACACATATTTTCAACTAATAAAACTAAATCATTGCCTCATTTTTTTCAGCAGAGAACCTTATTTTCTGTTTAGCATCTACATCACCTTAACCATCTCTTTCCCCTTATTTCACATTTTTCCTTACCTCCCCCCTGCTGTCTCTCCCCCTCCTCCCTTGCAGTCTCACCCCTCATTCCCCGATGGTTGGTCCTGAGCAATAGAAGCAGTCTATGCAGCAGTAATGACAGAGAGTCAGTATAATGATAGAGACAGTTTTATAATGGCACAGACAGTGTATAATGATGGGGAAAGTGTGTGTTACCACTATAGCTAATGAGGGTCTGCTGGGGCATTAACTATGCATGAACCTCACACCCTAAACTCATACATACCACACACACACACAGCTTAACCACACACATGCAGGCAGACATGCATAAAGGCACACACACACACACACACTATTTCAAAGAACATGGAACGGTGAAATTGTCAGCGGAGCCACCACAGGTGCTGTGTTCAACATGAATTAATCATGAAAGAGACCTGTGATGTTTTACTACACTCGCTGCTATTTTGATTGACAGCGGTGCTTAGAGAGAATTTATGCGGCACAAAGCCTGAGAAGTGTGTCGGGGTCAAGTAGAGTTCAGTCAGCGAGCAGACAAATCCCCGGCGCTGAATTTACAATAGTAGAAGAAGAAGCACCGCATTCCCTCAGCTTACCGTTAGGTAGGCTTACAAATACACTGACACGGGCTGGTAACTTTAAAGTTTACGGGAAGCGCTGAAAAAAAACATGTTCAAGTATTATTTCAAGGAATTTTATGGCACCTCTGGTTTGGTAAAGGCACAATCCGTCATTAAAATGTGAACAAAAAAGCAGCACCAAAACTCAAAACACAGTGCAACGGAAAGGTTTGGACTCAAAAGCTCGTATCACAGGCAGAACAGGTGGAGTTAAAACAGGTCAACGATCAAAGCAAGGAGAGGCAGAAGGGGGTAAAAGCTGGCTGGCAAAAGTCCAGAAACAGGCAGAGGTCATAAAATAAAGCAGGCAGGAAAATAAGACAAAAGACTGGAACTCTGTGGCAGGCAGGCAAAATAGAAAATCTGGCAGAGTACCGAGGCTACAGGGCAGGTAAACTAGGGAAGATAATGAGGGAGTGGGGAGCAGGTGTGCAGGTGGATGTGGAGGTCAGGTGATGGGGGAATGGTGGGAACACACTGTGGACAACTGAGGGAATGGCAGGGTATGAAATGACAGAGACGGTTAGTGAACGGTAGACAAAAAAACATTTTTTTTAAAAGTATGTAGAAAATCCAGAATTTAGTACAAACAAAAAATACCATACAATGATAACAAAACAATGGCACATGGCAGTAATGAAGCAACATAAATTGCTTTAATAAAGGTATATAGGCACCTAATAAAGGCACCTAATTTACCTAAAATGTCTGGCTCATCTGACTGTAATAACTACATTGAATTAAAGGAATAGTTTTAGACTTTGGGAAATATGATTATTTGCTTTGTTGCTGAGATTTAGATGAGAAGATTGATACCTACCTTCAACCAGCAGCCGGTTAGCTTAGCTTAGCACAGACTTCAAAGGTAACTAAAGCCGTCTACCAGCACCTCTAAAGCTCACAAATTAACATGATATATGTCATTTGTTTAATACGTACAAAAACTGAAGGGTAAAAATGACAACTGTTGTTTTACGAGGGGATTATATGTGGGACTATTTCTTGGCCGGGTGCAGTGATTTCGGCAACCTCATGTGACGACCAGTCTTTGTGCTAAATTAAGCTATGGTGGCTGGTGGTGATAGCTTTATATTTACTGTACAGAGAGAGTGGCATCGATCTTCTCATCTAACTCTTGCCAAGAAAACAAATTAGTGTATTTCCCAAAATGTCAAACATTTCCTTTAAACATAACTGGATGGTTTAAATAGGACTTTGGCAAGTACTCATTATGGTTACATTCAAACGATACTGATGCTGACGCTCTTCCAGTCATTACAAAGGTTGCAGACGCTCTGATTCCTGATGCTGTAATGGGTTAGTTTATATGATTAAAGTTGTCATTTCCATTATGGTTACTTGAAACAAAATCCTTATTTGTCATCAATAACAGACACTTTACAGTTATGTGTAAATATATCTGCAATTTGTAAAGCTAAAAAAATACTCATTGGGACTCTAAAGAATAGAGATAGTAACTGGATATGTGATGTGTGGAAATGGCTGAAAGATATTATCTGAAGGCTTACAGAACATGTAACTTGTTTGAGCTATCAGGTTACACAACAAGGTGAGTTTTAAACTTTACAACCACCATAATTAGAGTTGGGGAGACATTAAAACATTAAAACATCCCTGGCACAGGGGGCAGAATAATTTGAGATAACGATCGCTGCACTTGATATTTCCGTTCTTTGATTGTTATATTTTTTGTTTTTTGGGGGGTGGCAAGGCAGCTAGTTAGTTTCAGTCAGAGGAGGTTTAACTTCTGTGATGTTCAGGATAATTACATTCTGCACCCAAAGGTATTCTGGCATATTTAGCACAACCTCTCTGCAATACAAAATTCCTGCCTTAAAGTTTTCACAGAAAAAAAAACCTCGAAAGATCCTTATCATGTTCAATACCTGCACTGGCATAATGAAATCACAAGCTCCTCTTGTAAAACTACCTGCCTCGACATCAGAGACTGCAGCGGGCGCCACTGCTGCTTAGCGATGAATATCTGGATATACTGAGCGGCTGCACGCTGTGTCAGGATGAAGTTTTCAAATGGAAATTGAATCCTCTTAACTAATCCAAGTTTTCTTTTTTTTTCCTTTTTTTTTTTCCGGTGGTTTTAAATTAAGCTGAACGAGGCGAGATTCTTCCGTAAAAATACACCTGTGTCTTATCAGCTAAAATCACAAAGGAGCTGTAACAGAGAAGACTACCCCGTCCCCAGGGAACTCTTCTCTGCCAACAGGAAGTCACAAATCAAAACTTAGTCACAGCAAAATATAAAGTGTCCCCTAAACAGCAGCAGGAGAGCTGGACTCAACTTTGGATCTTTCTGCCTCTTTCATCCCTTTGATATCCTGAGCATCATAGACCAGCACCATTCTGTGTGCAATTTACTGATGTCATATCACATTATTACGTTTCTACCCTCTTATTTATATCTCCCATGCCTCCTACTAGAAAAGTGGACTTTTATTTTTAAGTTCTCATCTTTTGTCCCTGTATTACTTACTCTGCTGTCTGTTACAGGGTTCATGCAAAAATGCATTGGAAAATGCTTAATTTAACTGTTTAACTTTCAAGGCGCTATGCTTGAATTCAAATATACTCCTTGAAAAAATTCTTGATTTTCAACGTCGTAAAGGAGAAGTTCCTTCCTTGTGTTCAATCATCATTCATAGCTAGATAAGTCCTCTGTTGATTTCATTGAATAATCATAATCAAAACATACAATCAAAGTTAATACGAACAGCTGATAAAATATACAGTGACAAAATACATTGATTGCTGTGGGTATAAAGGAATTCTGTAAACTTCATTTTTCGCAATTGCATTTATAGGAACAATTTAGATGTGATGATAAAGGCTTAGAGAGTCTGGGAAATTTTGGTTTAGGTACCTTGAAAGTGCTTGAAAAGTCCATGAATTTAGCTCTTAAAAAGCTGTACGAACCCTGCAGTTAGTGCATGTCAAATATATGTCCATCTATTTCCTTTTTTATAAAAATCCTCATCTTTTCTCTTTCCGTAAAAAATATTTTTGATAACTCATCCTGCAGTGGGGGGCATATACATACATGTATCCAATCAAATGTGAGTTTAGGCCCACCAGCTAACCCCTTCCATAATAAAACCACACTTCATGTCATTAACTTGTGAGTCGTAGTGGCTAACGGAATAATATCATGGGTCAGTGTTTGGATACAAAGCAACATTAGCATTTATTTGGAGTCGTGTATCTGGAGACTCTATTTTGGTCTCCACCCGCTCCTGAGGGAAATATCTGGCTCTTTAGCTGCTAAATGCTCCTCTATGTTCACCAGCTAGTTGCTAACTTTGTATTTCTGCTGTTTGGCGCTGAGCAGGTAGCGTACAGTCTGTTTATCGAAGCTCTTTTGCTGAAAATAGCTTCCTGTTGCGTCTGAAAATGTCACTGATGAGAGCGGTGAGACTGAACCAAAACGGTAAAGTTGCAGGCCGTAAAACCAAAACAATGAGCTGAAAGATGCTGAAAGCCTCTGTACAGCTGATAATTCTCTTTTTTACGTTAAGAGTCGGCTGATAATTCTCTGTGGGTTTTTCACTACGAGCGAAACACATTTGACCCATACAATAGATAGACTACAATAGATCAATTCATCTTTTTAATATTTATTAAACCATTTGCCTCCCTCCTTCCCTCTCTCACTGTGTCCCAGGTGATAAATGCCATCGAGCAGGACTTCAGGCTGCCAGCTCCCATGGACTGTCCAGTAGTGCTGCACCAGCTGATGCTGGACTGTTGGCAGAAAGACAGGAACGCACGGCCAAAGTTCCCCGATATTGTCAGCATGTTGGACAAAATGATACGCAACCCTGCATCTCTCAAAGCCGGCACCAACAACGTCGCCCCTGGGTGAGCAGAGATACAAACTCATTTCCATACACAAACACATTTGTGCATGTAAATGTCTCATCCTCCTGTATCAGTGAAAAACTTTTTTTCCCCTAACACCTCCCTGTCTCGCCTTCTTGTATCCACTGTCTGCAGTCCTTCCCATCATCCCTTGTTAGACCGCGGAGCTCCAGACCTGAGCAGGGTGAGCTCTGTGGAAGACTGGCTGGCTGCGCTGAAGATGACCCAGTATCGAGACTCCTTCCTGGGCTCGGGCTTCACTTCTCTGCCGCTCGTCACACAAATCACAGCCGAGTGAGTCTACCCGTTTAACTGCCTCTCTGTTTCTGTCTGTCTGTCTGTCTCTCCCTGCCTATGTCTCGCGCTGCTCACCCACCAAGTCGGTGTCTTGTTAGTTGGACAACTGGCAGAGCGGCTGGTTGGCTGACTGACTGCTGGTCCATGCGTACGCCTGTCTGTCTCTCTGAACAGTCTCCCAGGCTTACTCACTTCCATCCTGTCGTCCTCTTTTTATCATGGTATAAAATGCTGTGAGCACCATTACAGAACATCAGTATATCTCTGTCTGTCTGCCTGTCTGCCTGTCTATCTATCTATCTATCTATCTATCTATCTATCTATCTATCTATCTATCTATCTATCTATCTATCTATCTATCTATCTATCTATCTATCTATCTATCTATCTATCTATCTATCGCAAATTTGCATCACTGCCGGTATGAGTAGTTTTGATATGAAATATTGGCAGAGAAGTTTTTTGCATTTTTGTGTCATTTATTCGTCACGTCACCGGTGTGTCTTAACTCTTCTACATGTATGGCCTATATAGGTGTGTTCTTTTTTCATAGTGGTTAAAAGCAAATCGCCCCAGACAAAAGATTCGTAAATCAGTAAAATAAAATGAATCGTGCACATTACATTTCACCTGCAAAACATAACAGTACATTTAAACAGGAACAAAATAAGACTTTTCCGTTGCTCCTGTTAATCCTTAAATCAGTTTATCTACACAATAGAAGGTACCTATAAATGTATAAAGTTAAAACACTGAGAGAGAATTATGCGAAATATATTTATTTCTCTCTCTGGAAATGATTAGTTGGACATAGGCTACTACTTTGTCATTATTTAATTAAACCAGTCAAAACCAGCCCTTATCCATATACGCTGCATGTTCATGCTGTGCTAATTTAGAGCACTGGCACCTTTTTTTTTATTCCAATTCAGGCACCCCTCATGATTAATGCAGTAATGATTTATTGGTGTTAAATACCTACACATAGCGCCTTTAATACTAGATGTGTTAATGTGATGCATCCTCATATCTGTGCCTCTCGCTGTGTTTCTCCAGAGATCTTCAGAGGATCGGGGTGTCTCTAGCCGGACACCAGAAGAAAATCCTGACCAGTGTTCAGTCAATGAGACACAACATCGATGACCAGTCCCCTACTGAGTCTGTGTAACCACACAGGGGAGCGATACAGTGTGAAGTATTTGACCAGTGTACAGTCTGAAGGAGCAGGCTTTCATCTTTACACCTCTGTTTTACCCTCATACACTTCCATCTGCTGCTTTTGAAACCCACTTTACATGTTCTTAACAATCACTGTGGCCATTTATGTGTCTGCGTGGTCTCAGCAGTCACCAGGTCCCTCCTTCAGTCACTGGACAGACTTCTCTTATACCATTTAGCTTCCCAAATTGATTTAAACTAAATGCCTCTCGGAGGGAATTGAATGCAGAGTTAGTGTGAGAGGGAAAACAAGGCAGACGTGATTTGAAAAAACAAAAAAACTAGTGTCTGGACTTTTCTGACTGACTGAGGGTACAATCACAATGCCCCATTCCCTCTCACCCAACATCTGCCTGCGAGATAACTTTGGCTTCCATCACTGAAATCTGCAGACCAGTTTTTACCAGCTTGATCCAAGGACAACATGGCCTGGTTTTTATGTAAGGATAACTCACACAAACACATTACTGTGAAGAGGAAACTGACTGAACCGATATTTATATGAAGGGACACAAACTGGACCAAAAGCCTGATTTTTAAAAAAAACTAAAAAAAACAGTGTTTCTGGAGACGAGACCCACAGCAGGCTTTGTTATCTCCAGTATGTTTTGTTGAGACTACGTCAGTGTGTTGGTGAAAATTGCTCCCATTAGAATCCAGACAAGAGCCAACCGTTAAATGGGACTTTGTGAATCTATCTTCATATTGAAGAGCCTGTACATATTATGATATGGGATGTTTATTTCCTATTTGCTCGTTTGCTTTCACTTTTGCCAACAGTATCGAACAATTAATTGTCACTGGACTATTTGTGAGCTCTCTATGATTATCTTCCTCTGCCTGACTCGTCACTGGAACAAAGTGGTGTGGACTGCAGACCAAAAAAAAAATGAAAAAATAGGTTTCATAGTTCTATTTTTTTTTTTTTGTACTTTTCATGCAGCCGTGAAAAGATAAACTCTTCCGTGCAGAGAGCTAGCCTACTTAAAATACTTAATTCAGAGGGAACTCATAATGGATGATGTTTTACAGTCGGCACAAATGCCCTCTGAGTAAAGGCAATTACAGACCAGAAAACGGAAACAAAATCAGATGAGGAAATATATAACCATAGCAGTGTTACAAGTCTTTTTCCAAGCTAGGAAGTAAAGCAACCACACACTTGAAAGTGTAGAAGAAGAGGAGGAAATAAACAGCCTAAGAGACTGTGGGTATTGAGTCATTACCAGCTGCTGAGACGCACCTGTTGTGAATACACAGCAGCGGCCAGAGAATCTCAAAAGACAGGAAAGGTATCCTCGTCCAATGATCTTGTGATTTGGCTGCAAATCCTAAAGCCGACTGCCAGTCAGGCTTTAATACAACGCATGAACAAACCAGAAATCCGATGCTCGTGTACTGTCCACGCATGAAACAAATCTAATTTCTGTCAAAACTGTATGGCTGCTGTCCAGATGGTAATCATCACTCTACAGCAGCAGGCAGGGGCCTTTGTAGAAATTCAGTTTTTTATTAATTTTATGGCTGCTGGACATGTCGGCACCGTCGTTGTCAGTTTTGACAGTCACATTTACCCAATTGACAGAACTGATTAATACTGTTGTGTCAGTTTGCAGATGAAAAGACATGAAGCGACCTATCTGTGGACAGCAACCTTTTCATTGCAACATTAATTTACAAGCAACAAATGTCAGAGAAAAGATCCAACAGGAGAAGATAGTAAAATACAAAATGCTGGGGAGGTCAGGAGGGAAATTGCTGGCGTATTTGTCATGTTTTAGTGTGTAAATGTGATGTTTGACTCACTAGTCTCCACAATAATATGATATCAAGAAGGCCTGATCTCACACACTGGTGAGGAAAGCACTGGGAGATCTGTTTTTTTATCTCAGCGCTGAGCAGATTACCAGCTGTGAAACAACAGCAGGCTCGCTCTGCCTTCAGCCCAAACCTCTGGTCATGCGTGTGCACCCACATCCCGAGGATTACCAGTCGGTAGCACCGATTGGATGTCAGGATTTTAGTTGTCATCCGCTGCTCACAGTGACAGAAGTGACAGTATTTGGTTGTTTGCTTTCAACATGTTTTCCTGCTGCATGACACTGATGTGTTTGTCTCTCCACTGCTGGGACGGCCCAAAGTCTTCTACTTATGAACGCTGTGACATTGAGAGGTTTGTGACTATTTTAAACCCTGCAAACATTTTCAGTTTCCACTTTTTGACGTTACTCTGCACTGCCAGCGCGACCGGAATTACATTTGTTGCCTGGCAACGATAGCTTATTGAACATTTTATCAGGAAGTATTGAGATCAACTGGGAGCGTGTCAGTGCTTCAGAGGCATAATTCGTTGTAAATAGATGCCTCTGGAAAAACAGTTTCAGCGCTGGCTCGGGTGTTTAACCAAGGGTGAGACGACGAGTGTGCCTAAAGCTCATATTGAACGCCACCTACAAAAAAATGTCTTGCAGAAATGAAAGCTATCAACACAGGCAGTCATCTTAATACATTTTGTAACATCCTTAGCTAAGTGTGATGTGTCTGTCCGTGCTTCATTATTTTTATTCCTTCTATTTAACAAGGTTAGATGTGAGCTTTCAGAGGCATTTCACATGTCCCCGTGTCAGTGTTTGTGAAAAGACAATGAAGGCATAAATGATCTACTGCACGTCTTGTATTTATACTATGACATGTCTCGGTTTGAGCACAAATAATACACCACAGAGAGGGTATCTCAGGAACACAGCAGATGTGAGTTTTGTCCACATTGCTGCATAAATTGGGATCGTTTATTGGTAAGTCATGCACTATATAAAAAGATAAATCCAAGATGAAGAGTTCATGGAGGAAACTGTTTTTGATGTTAGTTTTCTAAAGTGCTTATTAAAAGTTAAATCCACCCTAAATCCAGCCCCTAAAAGAGAGGAACATATTACTAAAACCTTGGAGCGTTCTCTATTTGTGTGTGTGAACAAGACTATCATACAAGAAAACAGAGTTAATACACGTTCTGGTTATATCAGTGCTGAATGTCTGGGCACATCTTCTAGTTCAAGGCTAAATTACATTTTTAATCCTTTTTATTGAAAGTGGGGAGTTTTGACATCAAGCTTTTTAAATGTTTCTCATTTTTCTTTTTTAAATGAAGGGTCTCATGCTGAAAAAATACAGATCTGCAAGCTTCCAATTTAATATAATAGGCACAGAAACAGTATTTTATCATCCAAACTAAACCAAACAAAACTACTGAAATTTGATTGTAAAATCAGTGGAACACCTGCCAGTAACTGTAGATGTTTTAAAGATAAAATGTTTCCATAAGACACCAGCTGAGTCCCACTTCCATACTACATACTAAATCTCAGCAGGTTTTGCGTATAGATGGAGTAGTGTGTTCACTCTGGAAGTGACAAGTATACTCAAAAAAGTCAGGATGCGTACTAAAAAAGACCTTCACTTTAGAGTTTGCTGTTGATGGACACTTGACATTTAAAAGGCGCAGTTTTACTGATATGCATCGGTGCGTGTGTTGTATCATTTCCTGTTAGTACAAAACGGTTAAAGTGGCCTGTGGAGCTTTCTTATGAACAAAGTGTCTCTTTACATTCAGTGTTTCTCACCAAAACATATTGTGTGGTCATCCTTGAGGTCTAACAAACATGTTGAATGTATTTCCTTCCTTTATAAAACATTTTTGCAAAGTAGATTTTTAAACCTGCATTGTTGACATCCATGTTTACCTGCTATCAGTCTTCTTCTTCTCTGCCTTTTAATGGGGCATTGCAGTAGACCAGTGGAAGATGTGAAACCATTGGCAGGAATGTGAATCATGTGTGCATGTGCACAAAAACTGAGACCCACTAGTAAAAGCAAAAATCCATATAGTGCTACTAGTGGTCAAAAACTCTATAGGGTACCTGAGCCCAAGACGCAGGAAGAGATAAAGTTTAAATGGGGTCATTTTCTATAGGAAAAATGAATGGGACTTTTACTGAAGAATCTCCTCCCACTTTATATAGTATGGATTTGGGACAAAACTTCTGTTTTAAAAAAAAGATCCATCCTTTAAGGTTTCTATATTTGTAATACTTGTTGTTTTGTTAGGACGTAATTTTGTTATGACGTGTTGCACGATACTTGAAAAAGTATGAGAACTACCTGACCAGTTTGTGAACATTAGGGTATATCTGTGACCACAGTCTCAACATTTCGCAGCTGCAATACATTCTGGTCTCCTGGTATTACTGCCAATGGAGACGACTATGATACACTTCTTTCCGTCCCTTGTTGAATGGCCGTACAAATGGCAGCTGCAGACAAAAGCCCCCGCTAGCCCTCTGAGGGACTGACACCAAGACCTGACATTTACTGCAGATGTTTTAGATAGAAAACTCCATTCAGACTCCACTGTAACTGTGCTGGATATATGTCAACGTGGTGTCACATTATGTTTGGCCAATTAACCACCGAAACAGGGAAAAATATACCACTAAACAACCACAACCAGAAATGCAGTGTGTCACCAGAAGCTCCTCCAAGTGCTTTAGGGTGGATTTATCTTTTCATTGCAGTTGTTTTCTGGAAGCTGGATGGACTCGGCTGCTTTTCTCCTCTCCTGTTGCTGTGGTGTAATAGATACTGTTGGCAAGGCTGGAGATGAGAGGAGGCGAGTTAAACGTGAAAGGGAATAGGTAATGGAGGGGGCAAGAGGAGAAGGGAGGGATAACAGAAGAGAGAAAAAAGGAGGGGTGGAGGCGCGAGAGGCAAAGCTCGACTCTCGTGTTTGAATAAAAATGAGGCTGGGTGTGGAGAGATTACTCTCTCTCTTTTTGTCTCTCTCTCTCTCTCTCTCTCCGCCTGCTCTACCCGGCTGGCCTCTTTCTTCTCCTAATGCCCACAACCTCTCTGTACAACTCACTCTGCTTCCAGTCTGCACTTCCACTGACTAACGGTTTAAAGGCAAGCGAGTCGAGCACTCGTTTTATTCTTAGATGCACTATTCTCACAAACATTTGAACTTGCATCTCTTAATGGTGCATTGGCAAGTATCACTTTTACACACACACAAAAAATAAACCCTGCAGTGTGTTGTTGTGGGTTTTCAGGAGACAATTTATCCCAAAACTGTGAAAGTAAAGGTCTTCTCTACCCAAAAATAAAGGGTTTTTATCTCTCATTTTAGCCCTAACTAACCTTTGTTCCATGTGTCCAGTCATTGACAGCGTTTCATCAAACTAACCTGAAATTAAACAGTCTGACTGTATACACTCTCTGGACATGCAGAAGAAAGGTTTTCTCCTTTTTAATTATTTAATTTTAATTTATTTTCATTCCTATTGCTTGCCATACTATTCAGTATGTATGTAATGTAATGTTTTCTCTTGAAAAAAAGAAAAAACAGCTCAGTAATCAGCTGTAGTCTGCCTTTCTCTGTTTACCTACAATACTGTTATAGGTGTTACTGCTCATATAGTCAGAGCATCCCACTGTAATGTATTATAATACTGTAATATAACGTGAGTATGCGCACGCCTGTGTGTGTGTGTGCGGGCGCGCGTGTGTGTAATATAATGTGTGTGTGCTGTTCAGTGTACAGTAAAATGTTTGTACATCGTGCGTGTGAGTTTGTAGCTGTTAACTTTCTGAGTCTTACATTTACAATGCACTGTTTGTCAATAAAGAAGACAAATCAATCAAACTGATCAGCTTTGGTAATCAATTAAAAAGCAGTCAAGCTCAAGATGAAGGACAAAATTGATGGGTGTATATTCTGTATCACCACCTCTAAAGCTCATTAACACATATCTTGTTTATTCACAAAAATCGAAGTGTAAAAACCACAATTTTACACAAATAACAAACTCCTTTTTTGGTACAAATTAAACAAACAAGATAACGGTGTGTTAATTATTGAGCTTTAGAGGTGCTGGGTGGCCATTTTTGTGACCTTCAGCCAAAGCCAGGCTAACTTTTAACCTGGTCCCAGTGTTTCTGCTAAGCTGAGCGAACCGGCTAACTATTGGTAAGAAAGCAAATAAGTGTATTTCCCAAAATGACAAACTAAGCCTTCAGCAGCTGATAAAACATACTTAACATTGTTTAAACACCTTGATGCTTCATGACTTTAGCTAATTTTATGAGAAGAGCTTATAAACACGATTTTGAACTGATGACATGTTTCAAAATGATGCTTTTATTCTGTTTGTTAGCTGTAAAACAACACAGTCTTTTTAGATTTCTGTTTTTGGAGTTTTACAACAGTCTAACTTCTCTGGTATCTAATTGACCCCCAAAACATAAGTAATGTCTCCATGTAGAATAACAAACTGTACGTTTCTTTGTCTTTTAATGACTTTTTGGCAAACTAAAGGTGTGTTTGTTCATGCATAGAACATATAACATTTAAAATATGAAAGATTTCCTAAATTGGTGTAATGGCAAAGCTTTATGGTCATTTACATATTTTGTCACCTTCACCACCACTTCAATACTTTTCTACATATTGGGTTGTAATAAGGGCAGAAGAAGATTTTAAAAAAGGGAAAAAAGTGGCTGATTTTGCAATTATTACATTTTTTACACATGCATGAGAAAATATAGCCAATAATAACAAAACACAAGGGGATAAAATGACATCAGATATTGAGGATGACAGTTATTTTAAGTCTATTCAGGACATGGCAGGTAACTGGGTAGGCCATATTGCTAATAGAAATATTGATAATATTGGGAATGCTCAATATTCTTTGCTTGATGTTCACTACTGGAGGCAACATTAAGCCTAAATTTTACCTGATACACTGTACGATCAATTCCATAGCAGATTATAGAAGACAACTGCATTCTGAAAAGTAATAAAAAAGGTAATAAAACTCCATAATGACTTCCACTTTTATGCCAGCAGACTAAATTAATCATTCGTGGCAGCGAGAGTCAGTTTTTTTTTAAATGTGTGAGCGACTCATGTTTGCGACTGTAACTCTTTATTGATGAATGGCAAAGTTTACAAACTGCGAGGATGAGTTTTGAATGATACAGTCAAGTAGAGGCATTTAACACAGCTGAGCTGACAAAAAAACCCACAAGGCGGGCTAAACTGAATCACATTTAAAGCTAGATTCGCTAATAAAAGAAATCCATTACCTGGCAGCCTGTGGAGTCGGCTGCAGCGTATTATTCAGAGCAGTGAGAGCCTCATCAATTCATATGAAACAGATTAGCAGCACAGGAACTATTGCAAATTGCTAATGAGTGCCATGAATACACGTTAGGAGTGTAATTGACATAAACCCGTTAACTGTAGCTAAGTGACAGAGAATAAATTTGATTACAATAAAATGTGGCCTGCGATTGAAAAGTAAAAAACACATTCTCCGTATATTTTACTGAAACACTGAATTCAAAATGTAGCTAATTAGCTCCTGCATGATATGAACCTGCACTTAAAACGACCCATATGAGCTTTTACTGATCTGCCGCCTCTTTGATTAAAGGATAAGACTGAAGAGACCAAAACCAACAATTAATTATTGTGTATCATCTGTGTAGCCAAAGCCTGATATACACATGTAGCTTTTCTGTGCCAGAGAGCTAAAAATGCAAGAATGAGCCACACTGTTGCACTGGGTGAAATGTTCCTTTATTACCACGAACATGGAGTCAATCCCACATACACCGTCCTGCTGCTGTCAATAGTCCCTACAGCACCAAATGTGTGTTAATCCGCAGCTGAAAATAGTCCCCAACAAATAAGCTGTTTACTCCTGTTTGAGTAACTTTTGCTAAAGACTACAGTGCCCACCTGTTTAAGTGATTAGCCGTTTAAAAAAATCAAAGTATATATCTATGTCCTGTTTTTAAAGATTTACGTCTTTAGTAGGAATAAAAGCTTGCGGCTGAGTGTCAGACAGGGAAGAGGAGATGGAAAATATTTGGTCTTTCGATGGACAGAAAAATAATGAATACCGCCGTCCTTACCCTTTAAGGTCTGTTTTAGTTTAGGCAGCTAAAATGTTTTTCTAAGTTGAGTCAAAGTTAGGGAAAGACCACCTTTGTGGTTAAAATATATCGACGTCTACTGTTAGTAGGAGATGGGATGCAAAAAAAAAAGTCACGCACTTTGCACACTATCCACCATGACCTTGCAGTGACATAAAATCTTTGAGCTACTTCCACATTTGTAGCTGACTCATCAGCAAGCATGCATAGTTTGTGCAAGGTGCAGGATGAAGCTTATAGCAGCTAACTAAGATGCTAAGGACTACACTGGAATGTAAACACTCACAACATCAATTTTATAATCTAGTATTCCACCTTCTCTGATATAATCTGCCATGTTTAATATTGTTTACCCAAGTCCCTGTAGGATCAGAGAATCTTTCTCAAAAGTATGCCAACAAAGCTTCCACCTCCTGTCAGTGTCAGAATATCATTGGACGCACATTGTAGGGGTCAAAAAAAGCTCATTGTAGTTGAACTTTGCTCACAAAACCTGAGGGAAAGTCAGAACATTTTGAACCACTATGCTCTCCGTTGAAAATAATGGCCTTGCTCTGCACAGTTTCATGCCTGAGTGTTTAGCATGAAAGCAAGGGGAGGTGGCATGCCGGGAAAATGAAAACGTAGGTTGTTTTCACCATTTGAACAAGTGACCACTGCTGTCCTTTTTAAGTGAGGACAGTCTTGAAGGGAGAGCGGCATATCGCTGAGAATACACAGAGACTTCTACAATTCCCATCCATATCCATCCAGTTTTAGTGTACCAGTTGCCAATCCGTATCTTTATACTTCCCATCTTTGCAAGTTTAAGGTGCTGCCCGTGTCTCATCGCCTTCGGAGTTTAGAGAAACGGGCCAGAGGAGGTAAATGGAGCTTTCAGTAGTAGCAGACCAAAGCCTGGCCAGGAGTGGTGAACGGTGGCATGACTTCATCACTGCCGGGTAAAAAAATGAGTGACAGAAGGAGGTTAAGAGAGAGAGGAGATGGAGGAAGGAAGAGATTATATATGAAAGCGCTTGTGTGTTTGTTTGTTTGTTTGTTTGTGTGTGTCACTTACAGTGAGTCATCTTCACACAACCCTCACCAACACCAATCTGTCTTTCCACTCCTCCCCCAACAACCCCCTGGATAAATAATTGACTCTCTTTTCCAGCACTGGTCCACTGGTGTGAGGCATTTTGCTCTCCGGACTTCGTTCCTGGAGATGAGACGACGTGATTCTGTCTTTTTCTCTCTCTGGCTCAGTTTCTTTCTCTTTCATTTGCCTATATCTTTCCCTCACAGAACTCTTTGCAGGAAAACGATGAATAGTGAGGGTTTTGTTGGTTTTTTTTACACGAATGAACGGGGTTATCTATTATTGAGCAGCAGTCAGCAGCAGCTATCTCCATCTACTAGACTGCTAAAATAAATATGACAGCACTGGAGAGATTTGCACAGATCTGAACTGAGAGCTCTCGTGCTCTGAGCGTTCAGAGTTACACATTTACCAGCAAAGCAAAAGCAAAACCCGGGCAAGCCGGTTGCTCAAAACAAGTAGTAAATAAAATGTTCCTTTTTGTTGTTGTGTAGTAATATCACAATTGAAGAAAATAAAGACAGTTTTTGCCTGTCTTGTCGTTGAATAAAGCTATCTTGCTGAATGATTGAAAGGGCAAAAAAGCTTGTTTGTTATCACCACTGTGATTTTAAAAATCTGTTTTAGGTGGATTTGCTTCCGTTTCTTTAGATTTAAATGTCGTTCCAGTATTTCACTTTAACTTGCCATGGTTTTATCCTCCATCCACTGTCTCTGCTTTACTTTTCCTGTCATTTTAGACCCTGTTCCTCGTTTGTCCAGCAGTTTCCCTTAACGGGTTTCCTGCCTTCACTCACCTGATTAGTCTCCACTATGCATGCCTGGCCCTTATTAGTCAGTATTTCCGCACAACATATACTCTCCAGTGAACACTTACTCCTGGCCTGATTAGCTGAGTTGCCTCTTTGCTGTAGCTCTCCAGCTTTCTCCTCTGTTTTGCCTGCTTTGGTTGTTTTTGACCACTTTCTTTCTGGCTTTGACCCTTTTGATTTTGTTTGCTCATTCTGTAAAATGTCTGTTGACAACTGTAAAAGCCTGGTTTACCGCAATTAAGACTGTTTTATCCCCACAGTACCTACTCTCTTCACTGAGTCTGGTTCTGAACGCTGTTGCTAGAGTGTTACAGGACTAAATTAAAGATGATTCTGTGGCACTGAATGTCCATGAATACACCACTGACTGGTTTATGAGATAACCTGGTTCACGATAGGAACACCGGGGCCCAAGAGCCAAGTCTGGGGGTGCTACTTGCAGGTGAAAAGCAAGGCAGGAACACTACCTTGTGGAGTTGCCATCTGCAAGGTACAGAGACAGGATTGTGGGACTTGGCAATGGAAAGCCTGTAAAACTGAATGTCACCTCTCTGAGCATCAGAAGCTGGAGCTGGTGTGTGAGGTTGAGCAGTAGTAAGTATATGGATGTAGATGTTAGATTAGCTTGATGAAGTGTTGTAAATCTCCTTGACTAAATCCAAATATACAGACTTTTCTGCACTTGCAGAGTCGTAAACTGACAGTAAAGGGGAGCTCCACCGATTTTACACATCAAAGTCTGTTTACAGGTCTTGGGGGAGGACTACTGCATATGTGAAAAAGTTGTATAAAGCCTTTTGTGGCTCCAGATAGAGCTGCACAAAGTCTGATGAATTGCCTCAAGTGGTGTCACTGACAGCATTAGTTGTAGCTGAAAGACTACAAGTTTGAAAATGTTAAAAATCTGGAGGTGTGGAGTTAGAAAGAAGTGAGCTTATACCAAACCTCTGTAGCCCATTCCTCATCTCTGCTTGAGGCTAGCGGCTCAAGGCTACATTAGCCGGTACTAGCATAAAACACCCGAATCTCCAATCGAACTGTTGGCGGCTGAGTTGCATTGTGGGTGATGTAGGAGTTGTAGGGGTGCAATGCTAAATGGGTGGAGCACTCTTTTAAGTTGTGATCATTCCTAGGAAGTTCAAGAGTGTCAAGGGTATCATATGGATGTTATGATGTAAAAGTAAAGAAATAATAAAAATTAGTGATGTTGGCTTTGATGTTGTATATATACAGAATATGTTTAGGATTAATAATTTGACTCTTATAATCTGCAACGTTAGACAGGGAAAGGTTGGTTTTCATCCAACTAAGAAAAGAAAATCAGACCACTTACGATATGAGAATCTTAAGCTGATGTGAATATTAGTATATATTAGCAGTGTTAATGCTCATTTAGTTTTACAGTGCATTATTAGCCATTAACTATCTCTGTAATATTATGTAAAGCAGCACATCCTTCACATATCTTGCATAGATTACCAATGTCAGTACCACTAGGAACCTTTCAGAAAAATACTCACAGGTTCAAGAACTTGCATTCGTATCCATGAAATTAGTTTGGATTGAAGTCCTGTATCGTGGTGTGTTTAGGGTTGACATTTGGATTCAGCCCTAGATAGTCTCAACTCAAAGTTGAGTTCAAACGGACTTATCAAAAGTCAGACTGATGCTATAGGCTAGCTGCAGCTCCCTTTCAAAGTTCGAAATTTTTTGACCTTTAATTGCAGAGTAACTTTTTAAACTCCTGAACACTGTGCCAAGATGCATCCTCCCTGCGAACTTTGTCAAAGTCAGACCTGCAGTGTCTTGAGTTAGCACGTTTGAGGTAAAGATTTTGACCTTTAATTATTGCACCCCATTAGGCTAATTACTTTAATTTGTAATGAATACAGAATGTGTGCAGCAGGTTTAATGTCAACCACACTCACAGTGTTGGAGTTTGGGCCTTTCAAAGTCTGACATTTTGCTCTTGAATATAGCCCCACAAAAAGTGTTAAACAAGTTAAGGAAATTCCAGAAATTCCAGAAATGACAATAACAACAGTGCTGTAAATATGTGGTCGGCGTGGCTCTTGACCCCAGCAGGGAGTAAACACCTTGTCTTTATGACATTCCTGCCTTTTTGAACTGTGAACTGCCACAGTGACATGTGACTTAAATCACTTCTGACCCCCTCGTGTCACAGCTACATGGCAAGAGCTTCAGTGCAGCGATTCACAGCAGGGTCACATCACATCACATTACATTTACTGAGGTACAGTATATGGTAGTAATAGAGTTTGTTTTTTTTGTGCTGAATATCTTCAAATTTAATTTTTTCATCCTCAGTTATGCAGTGTTTTCTCCAGAAGCACAGTGTATCCTCGTCAAGGTAAAACCGTGTTGGATCCAAATGAATTTAAAACATTTTTCAGGGAATTGTTCTGAGCGTAACTCTGATGCTCAACTCTTTCAACTTCATCTGAACTTAAGATCCCCACTAAGAGGTAGGATACATAACTTTGTCTTCTTTATTTGAGTTATAGCTTCTTTTTGTTGAGAGATTTATCTAAAATTAAGATTTTATTTTAAACCTTGGATGTGCTTATCTGTGATATAAGAACACTGTAAGTTAAGATGCTAGTAGTTAGGATCACGTATTTGATATAACAAAACCTTTAAATCAGGTACATGAAGACAATAAAATGGCTGGCTGTGAAAATGAACCTCCACAGGAATGTATGTATTTTTAGTTGTAAAACCTAAAGTTTAAATCAATGTCAAAGGTCAAAGTGTTACCATGCTGCCTCTGCTGTGTCTGCATTTTCACACTTCCCTCTTCCTCTTCCCTCTCCATCTCTTTCTTCCGCCCACCTTATCCCCCCTTTACCTTCCTCTCCCCTCCTCTGTTTCCTGCGTCCCATTGTTCTTTTCTGCCCTGGAGCCTCTGAAGTTTAAATTTAGCCGTTTAAAGCAACGCGTGTTGCTTTCTGAGGATGCCCTCACTGTTTTGTAGGAAGTAGTTCAGTCTAATCTTGTTATTTACGGTGTGAGTCTTCTGCTGGAATATTTTTAAAGTATGAACACGGCGAAACCAAACACTGCTTTAAAAACCAATGCTGTACACTGATACAGTCCAAGTACAGGAAACTGCATGACCCACTGAAGGTTTAAATGTCAGCAAGCTGATACCTGATCAGCAATAATTCAACTTAAAAAGAGACCAAAATTATTGATCTACATTGTTTTCAACAATGACTTCATCCTATGGGGGACTTTTATTAAATTAGTTGATTTGCCTGTGTGTATATTTCTGTTTCTCTCAGTCAATATCCAACACTTTTAAATATTTAAAGGGCCATTTCACCCAAATACCAAACACTATATTACCCCCCTGCTTCTAGTAATAGTACAGCCATGCACATATTTTCAGTTGTATTTGTTGAGGTTTTGAGATGCTCAGTGCTGAGACTTTGAATGGCGACTGAATGGAATTTGGTGCTCAAAGCAGTGAAAAAAAATGACATTTGGAAAAATCAACAGCAATGTGTCTCTCCAGAGATAATGTCCCAGTTTTTATTCAATTTTCAATTTACCTTTTTTAAAACATGAGTGTCAACAACAGAAATTTGTGGGGGGGGAAAAGCCTAAATCTGGCTTAAAGTTTTTGGCTGAAATGTAATGTTGGCATATCACCGAAGGAGGAGGAAAAGCTGGTATTTTCTTGATGTTGCAGGACCCGTTTCGTTGCCGTTTCTGCTTTTTTCTTTATTGTAAACAAAGTAATCGTGTCGTTTTAAATCACAACCTCACCTAAGTCCATGTAGTAGCTGTTTTTTGACATATTTATGTTATGCTGACAGTGAGTTGGGTCAGGTGGGGTGTTTTTTGCATGTCAGCCGTCTTTGTATCACCAGGTGCAGGTGAATCATTAGAGGCAGATTCATTAAAGGAATAGTTCAACATTTTGGGAAAGACACTTATTCGCTTTCCTGCCAAGAGTTAGATGAGAGGATTGATACCACTCCCAAATCTATATGATACATATAAAGATAGAGCCAGCAGGCGATTAGCTTAGCAAAGCGTTAGGACCATAAACAGTTGCCCTGGCTCAGTCCAAAGGTAAACAAATCAATAATTCAATAATTAACACATTATAATCTCCTTTGTTTAATCTGCACACCAACAGAAATGTAAAAACACACAGGTTGTGGTTTTAAAGATGGTGAAAGGTAGATTTTTTTCATTTTGGACAGAGACGGGGTAGCTGCTTCCCCCGCTTCCAGTCTTTATGCTAAGCTAAGCTAGCTGCTCTAAATCTCTTCTTAACACACAAACCAGAGACGAAGGCTGTTGATCTTCTCATCTAACTCTCGTCATGAAAGCGAATGAGCTATCTGCCCAAAATGTTTAGCTATTCCTTTAAAAACACACGAATGCCGTCTTAGGTGAGGAGCAGAGATTAGCTTAAAATCTGTGCAAATAATTGTTCACAGTCTGTGGTTTATTCTTTGCTGGCATGACAGATGAGAAAGTGGAGAGTGTCACCTACAGAAACTTTAAGTTTATCAAAAGATATAACACTGCAGGCCATGCTGGTAACTGACGAGTGATCGCTTATCTTAAATGTTGCATTATCAGTATATATTTTAGATGATGATATGAGCCGTAACTTCACGTTTTTAGGAATTCATTGTCATTGTCACTTCAAAAACAGTTATTCTGGTCTGGAGATACGAGGTTTTCAGACTGCAGCAGCAGTGGAGCGAGGAAGCCCCTAACATGAGATCACACCGGTCTGATTCATTCAGACTCCCTCATTGTCACCGGATAAAAGCGACAACAACAGCAAGAGTGGAGGCATCGTAGTGAGCCAAGATAACAGGAGTGTCTCACACACACACACACACCCTGCAGTTAGCCTGCCTCTGTGCTCAGGACTGCACCTACATGTTGATTTGATGATTTGACCATAAGAGAGAGAGAGAGAGAGAGCAAAGAGGGGGGGAGTCTCAATTTTGTATCGCCATAGCAACGGGGGACTGTAGAGAAATCTGGTTCTCTCTTTTAATCTCTTTTTAAATCATCTTCGAAAAGATGGGATGGCTCAGTGACAATATCTGTGTGTGTGTGTGTGTGTGAGTGACAGGGAGAGAGAGCGAAATACTGAGTATGAGAATGAATCTCTACAGTCTAATTGTGGCCTACACTCTCCCTCCACACCTACACACACACACACACACACACACACACACACACACACACCCTTCGCTTCTTTCTCCTTTGTCAGTGTACAGATTTTCTCTCTGCCCTGGCCTTGTCTTCCTCCCTCCATGCACAACGCCACGTTTCAGAATAGCAATCAGCCAGCCTCATTTGGCCCCTGTCTCCTCGTGTACCAGAGAATACTTCTGCTCTCAAGTCAAAGCCTGCTCCCTGAAGACGTCTGGGCTTCCTTCACAGGGTAAATTAGATATTTAAGTGGTTAGATGCTTTGTTGCAACTCAGCTGGTTGAAAGTCAAGATTAAAAACAGAACAAAACCCAATAAAAATCATTGACTTACACGGCAAAGTTGAACTTGAAATATGGCGGATTGAAAACCAATTTGCATCCTTTGTTACATTTAATATCCTCTCCTCTCCTACTTTCCCTTATCTCTGTCTTTTTTTCTCTCTCTCTCTGTTTGCCATTCTCCAGTAAACAAATGTCAAGTAATCTTGTTGTAGTAGTGTAAGACTAACACGACCAACATATGATTAAGGAAAATTATTAATTAAAAGTAGAAGTAGAATGCATACTTTAGCAGGGTATTCTGAATATTTTTCTGTGTGTGTGTCAGTTGCAGGATGGTTGCATCATATTAGAGTTAGTTTAGGTGCTGAGCTCAGACTGACTCACGCAGCGGGGCTCAGAAGGTTTTAAATAACCAATTGATTACCAACTTAACACTTCATCGGATGTGTCAGCCGTGCGCCTGACTCATCAAACAAGTATTCACAAATTTTCTATCTCTGAATTTCTATCACATTTTGCTTTTTTCATAATAACATCAGCCTTTGGAGTTACAGAAAACACCCATCAGCTTATCTTTTCTTCTTTATCTTCTCCCTCTATAGAACAAAATCTCTTTTTTTTTTTTATTATGAGGTCTCTGTGTCTTGACACAGGCCAGGGTGGTGCAGCCGCTGCACAGTCCCCGGCCTTGTTAATATTTCACATGGTTAGAAGCCAGAGCAGGCGCCGGGTTTTCTCCCAAAAGGAAAGTCTTCTCCTCATTTAACCTCCAGCTCTGAATCTCCATACTAACCAGCCCAGCCAAGGGCTTGAGACGCATTGATTGTTGCAGTATGGCTCCCCTGCTGTTTGGGTTTTGTTCTTCAGCACTGCGCTACACTTCATTGCCACGCAACACAACAAACACTTTAAAAATTAGCTGCCTAAGCAACAGAAAATTAGAGCAAGACTGCAGAGGAAACACGGCTGCCACTGCATCACTGTGACCCTAACTAGAGGTTAGCCAGCATGAGTTTCCAAAAATCAGGTTGAAAGAGGAAATCCACACTGAAACAAAACAAGTGGATCAATTCATTTTGTCTCCTTAACAGTTGTTGATTATCTGTTCAACTGTCTATGAGGTAGACTGTTTCAATTATAATACATTATGAATTAGATGTAGGAAAAGAAGCCAGAAGTAGCTGTCTTTTGTTCAAAAAATACTTTTAAAAAAAGTTGCAGCTGCAGTTTGACAACTCTTGAAAAGTGCAAGCATGAGCATTGTTTTAATGACTAACAAGTTTAGAAATAAATGCTGCTGCCGCAGCAATGACAGGGAATATAAAAGGTTAAACTTAAACTAGAGATGATAAACAAGACAAACTGACATAATGACATCGCTGCACTGTATTAAAGTCCAATCTGAAATCCTTTTTTGCAGTCAAAAATAATATCAAAGTGGTTTTTAAATGTATTGTGTTAATAGTTTTTTATTATGAAAAGGAAGAAAACATGAGCCACTGGAGGGGTGTGTCTCTGTTTGCCAGCAAAGGGCGCAAGCTGAATCTGAGCAGGGTGAACGGGAGACAAAGAAAACAAATTCATAGAAAATGTAGTTTACAAGCTATGGGCAGTGTTTTCTTAGCAGTGGTATTCAAGAATAAGGACCACATAGTAAGTATATATAAAGTATGAAAGCTACTGTAACTTATTCACTGCATTAGTACACCCAGGTAGACAAAAATGTCCAACAGCAGCCTAAATCCTGTGCGCTTGGTTGCACTCAAGATGAATGACATGCCATAATCGTCCCAGGTTCATTGGTCCCGTTCCAGGTGCTGACACCAGCTTGAGTGCTGCTAACAGGAGCTGTTTCTCAGCCCAACTCTATACCCCAACATCTTGGCCAAATCTGGGCAGCCATATATGGGCCGGAGCTGGCTAACATTTGGTCCTCTGATGCCAGAACACAGATGAGTGCACCAACATTCAACTGATTCTGGCTGGCTACATGGGATATTTACCGTAAACGAATGAGAACGTGTTCAGGAAGATTGGCAGCCTCTATCGACAACGCTACATTTCATGCCACAGGGTCAAATTTGACTAGAGATGTGCTGGATTGCTTTATGACACAAACCAGGAAGAGATTAATGTTCTTCCAGCACAAACTGAACAGAGTTTCTCACAAAGGCAGATGGTAGAGGGAATGAAAGACAGATGGAAAATCACGTTTTAGCTGTGTATCCTCTTCAGTAAAGTAGAAGAGAAAATATTTGTCTGAAGAGGCAACATCTTCTTAATTGAGAGGAAGTGTTGCTTCCTGTTAACAAGATTTAAAGTTTATCGGTTTTTGGGAAATTTGGGCTTAATTTAGAGAAACATTAGCAGTGGCAGCATCACTGGTGCGAGGCTCACATTACTATCATTTCTACCGTGGTGTCATTTGTTTACACTAATTATACATCACACATAGTTTGGCAATGACTGATGTTTAAATAGCACCTCAAGTATATCTAGATGAGTAGCTACCTTTTCATGAATTTATTTTTTTTTTTAACACTGAATTAAAGCATCATGAGGTCTGCATACTGCCATGAAGGTCTGCTCACCTCTCCTCAGCAAGAGAGTGGGGGGTCAAGGATGAAACGCGGCAATGCATTTAGAAAACTAGACCACCGATAATATAGACAGTTATTCCTAATTTTGCTCTTGCAGCACAGTATAATGAAGACTCCGGGGATATTGTGGCCTCAAAGGTAGAATAAGGGTCAAAGGTCATACTAGACAGGCAGCTCATCATGATAATCCTCTCACTTTGCTATTTATGATCTCTGTGACTCAGACATGTGTTTTTTTGGACCATCCCATTAGGTCACAGTATTTTGTAAATCCTAATATATCTGACGGGTATGAGAGATATGCCGCATTTAAAGAGTTTGGAGGGCGGTGTAGGCCTATTATTATTATCATTTATTTATTTTGTCTTTCCAAAACCAGAAAAACAACAGAAAAAATGAAACATGGATTAAACAGTCTGTTTATTTACTCTAAAGTTAGCTGCGATCGAATTGCCGAATTTCCAAGGAGCACATCATTGACTAACTTTATTAGTTTGTGGGGTCACATGCTCTGTTAATAACTACATCAGTAGTATTTCCCCGAGGTTTTACAGCCGGTCTCAGAGGCTACTCATTAGCTACTCTGTCCTGCTGTTGGCCAATGTAAGGTGAGTTAGCGCTACGTTTGTCAAACACACTGGTTAGCCCTCATCCTGAAAGCCTTTTCTCTTGTGACGTTAAAAGTGAAACACTGTTTAAAAAACACCCCAAAAAAAAGTACGTAAGCTAATAGCCAAATTGGGTTGTTAGAAAGAAATAGACCTGGGACATGTAGCTTTAGCCTCAGTCCTCAAACACAAGTGTATCAAGCCCTTTTACCAGATTCTTGTTTAAAAACGAGTCACCTGAAACATAAAAAACCAGCATTTTCAACCAATTTATATATAAGCTAACATTCGCTTAATTAGGTACCGCTGATAAAATCTGCTAGCAACAGTTGTCATTTCAAATTGAGGGTCGACTGCTGAAAACGCGCAGGCTGCTTTTGTCTACCTCTGTCTGAATTAAAGACTCATTGTTTTAAAAACGTATTATGAATATCAATGGTAAATCTGCCATCGTTATCACTGTAAACTGCACACGTGCTGCAAGAATGGAAAGCTTGACAGGAGTAGCAACAGTAGGCTGCTACGAATGGTCAGTTCAGCCAGACTCATAATAATTTACATTATACCTTTTAAATATATTATTTCATAAATCAAGAGGGACTTTATGAAGTACTGATTAAGTTTTTATCAGGTCTGGAAACTTATTTTGATTTCTAAATGATGTTCTTGAATATATTGAATCAACACACACCCACGAAGCGATGATGGCTCCATCGATTTGATTATGCTACTTAGATTAATACACTGTAGTTGTGAAAACAAACATTAACCACTGCAGAAATAATCAGCTGTCACCAGAAATATGGCAGAAATATATGTGGATTTGTGGAGGATTTATGGCAGTCATTTAGGGAGAGGTTTACAGTTGCAGGAGCTGGGGAAGAAACGCAAGGCTGATGAAAAATAGTCTGTCAATCTGTCTGCCCTGGGTAGAATCTGACGGTAAGAATGAAATATTATGTGAAGTGTGAAATATTCCAGTGGTGAAATATTCTGCTCTGTCTGTCCTCATTATCCATCTCTCTCTATCTGCCTCTCTCCTTCTCTTTTGTCTCACTTTCTACCTTTCTCTCCAATGACTGCTCCCTTCATCTCTCTGCCCTCCCAGTCTCTCTTTGTCCGTCTCTTTTCCATCTCTCTCGGTGCTGCAGGGAGTTAGACAGCATCAAATTAGTCACAGTTTTCACAACGAAGGAGGAGAGGACAAAGACGGATAGAGTGGAGAGTAAGGAGAGGGTGAAAGGGCATTGCCCATCTGTATGTTTTTGTGTTTCCTGATGACTAAGATTTATATTTTCGAAAGATTTATGTAGATAAAGAGCAAAGCAAAATAACAACTTCTAAGCTGTGACATAAAAGGTTTGTGAAAGTCACTACAGCTCAACACACTGCACTCATGGGAAATGCTGTAAAAGGTGATGTTGAGCACTATACAGAAATCTTAACAACTCATCGACTCATGGATGTGTTTTAACAGAGCAAGCTCAGCTCTCATTAACATTGGAAAGGCTGTGAATAGGAGGGAACCTAATTAATTTGATTTGACTTTAACTGAAATGAAAGTAGAGACATTACTGAGTTTGATTTCATTTCTTTTGTGTGGCAGAGAATGGGATTGATTCTTAGCACAAACTATGAAGTTACTGCGGCTGAGGATACAAAAGCTGACTCAAAGGACAGAGCATAGCGCATTTGGTCTGCTAGGAATCGGATAGGTTTGCATCAAATTCGATTTGCTGTTGCCTACAAGTAAAAATTTGAAAACCTGGACAGATGACTGGTATTGTGATCTTTATACAGGGTATCTGCAACTCATAAAAAGCATTGAATTCAGTTTCCTCAATGCAAGGCCTTAGAAGGTATTAAAAAGAATCTTACTTATTTTTTATTGTGTTCTGATTATGAGCTGCCGAGAGACTTTATGCACCTATAAACTACAAGATAGTTTGAAAGGGATTGTTTCTGCAGTGGATTGTGCTGCAGGAGTCTGTTCAGTCCTGTTTTTTTGTGGAGTTTTAGTCAGGACCATCAGACCTGCAGCAAACACTGTCACTACCACTACCTTCAGTAGATGGGAAGCTCGTCTAGTGTGGATATGAGCAAAAACTTAAATTTACTTAAATTCATTAATAATGTTTCATTGGTTATTACATCAGTCAATTTCTGCCCCTTATCTAGGTCCAGGTCATGTTGATTTTATTAATTATATCATTAAAGCTGAGAAACACTGGCAAAAATGTGAATGATAATAAAAAATTAAAGGCCATATTGTCCCCACTGTATGATTGTGAAACAGGTATTAAATTGCATTGTATGTGGTATTAAAAACATACTTACTTACTTACTAACTTGGTGAATCCTGCAGAAACCCTGTTATAGTTTGAATATTACCCCGATCAATCATGCTTTTAACAATCAATACTAAAAGAAACAATTTGATATCTGGACGAGTCCTGATAAAATATGATGATGCAACGTGTTCTCAGTGTGAGTTTCATTCATGATTTGTTGACATACTTTTCCAAAATGTAATGACAAAATAAAAGTTATGGAAGGAATCAAGTTGCCGTTCTGAACTTTGTGTAAGTAAGTGTGTAGAATCACATATCATTAAAATAAAGAAATATAAATTAAGAATACGTGAAAATGAGATACAATAATTAATAAATAAATAAATACAATTACAGAAAAGGAAGATAATACAAAAATCCGGAACAAAATAGCAAGAAATGTCAATCTGCAGTACTGCTGTATGCAATCAACAGTTTAAGACATTTTAATCTAAATCCTGGTTAATTTTCACACATTTTCAAAACTTTTGACAAGGCAGTGTTGGACGAACTCCACTCAACACATCACAGCTGGACACTGGATCAGGTCTGACTCACTGTGCTATTGTTACAGTCCTTCTATTCAGGAACATTTTTAGCATTTGAACTGACAACCCGCCTGAGTTGCCTCCACCTGTCAGATTTACAACATTTGAGTTACAGGAGCAGCAATTCTGCACCGGCCTGGGTCCAGACGTGTGGAGATTAGTTTGCCTGTGAAGACTTCGGATTCATTCATTAAACGTCTCTTCAATGAATCTACTTGGACTAATTGTTAAAAAAATAAGACGAATGTCAGTGAGAGCTGAAGTCATGGTGCAGTGAGCAGGGTGCTGTCCATGGTGCTGACCAGACACTGCTGTCCGTGGTTGCCGACAGCAACACAGCAACGCTTGGCTGCCTTTATCCAGGTGCAGCACTCACAAAAGCACTTTTTAACACTTTCTGCAAGCTTTTTGCTGATGTAATTGATCATGTCATCTCTTGCCTCTCAGGGTGAATCCCATCCCACTCTCCAACACATGAGCCCTGTGCCTGCCAGCCCGATACACAGTCACACCACATACGCAGTTAATTCAAAAGCTTGCTCCTGAACGAGATGAAAGATTGTATTTGTGCCAGTGACTTGAACCGATTCCCTCGACACTGTGACACTTGATGTGTCGTCTTTGTTGCAGGAATTTTAGGAGGAAATGAGATTTTCCGCACTTTTTCAGCTAACCAGAAAGCATGAGAAAGTGTCTGGAACTTTTTGAGAGACAAACATTTTGTGAAGCACACACCCACCCACGAACGCACACAGATACGTGCATGCCTCCCGCCCTCCCTCCCTCCCTGTACCACACACTCATCCATGTGTGCGTGCGCATGCACAGACTCACAGACAGAATAATAAAAATACCTCTGCACTCATGCTGAGATGAGAGCTTGCAAGTGGAAAATAATTACATCTATTGGGAGTCAAGCATCCCTCTGTGCAACACACACAGATACACACACAAGAATGCACATGTGCACACAGAAGTTGATAAATACACTAATTCTCCTGCGCACATTATGCATATTGGATTGAAACAGCTCTGCCACTCTTTCCAGTTCAAGTTGATTCAGTGTGTGTTTGGCTGGCGCATAACTGTTGCTGCTGTGGAAATTAACAGGATGTCTCAGTGTCACCTGTGGTACCTGATGTGCTGCCATGGCGGAGGCATTTTTTGGCTCAGGAATTCAGTGCTGGCTGTGTTGTGCCAGTTTTCTGAGTCATGCGCTGCGACTACAAAAGAAATAAATCTGCCGAATGTTATTGCAGCTAACTTGCGTGTACTGGAGAGTTATTCGATAATATAGAGTTCGGGTAGGTGTCCAGTCTATTTTTTAATTTGATGGGTTGTGCTTTCATTACATCACCAAGTCTTCTCTCCTACTGGTGCCTCTGGAAGCAAAATAATCCCGACTGCAACATAAAGATAAGGATTCACTGTACGCCAGGGGATAATCTCCTGATACTGTGTTGTGTGGCAGCGAGGTGTGCAGCACAGGTAGCATGTGGTAGTCATTTAAAAGTCCCATTACCTGGCAAGTAGGCAGCCTTAGTACTGTGGGATTTTCCAAATTATTGCACCTGAGAGAGGCAGGGGTTACCAACAACAGTGCAACAGGGGAGAGCTCTTCCCCGAGTGAGTCACTATGAGATTTGGAAGCAGAAGCAGATCAGAGTATAGTGAGTTGGACAGGTTGTATTTGTACAGGTTTTCATCCCAGCTGGCCAGCCAGAGGAGAAATTAGCTGCTGTAGAGTAGGGCTGGGAGTAAAATGCATCTCAGTGGAACGTGTTTGGAGACTGTTGGCTTATACTTTGTTCTGGCTGTTGCATTCTGCATAGTTGTATGAAAGATTATTATCACACTGAGGTTCAATTCTTGACCTTGGAAACAGCAGCTGAGAAAACAATCTCGCAACAAGATCCATTCATTAGCTGTTCTGGAGCTTTCAATCATATCAAATTATCTTCATCAGCAGATGCAGTTTGCCTAGTTTTTTTTATTTTTTAGCACTTGAAAAGAAATGGAAATATGAGCATCTACAATTGCATGACAACTGATGGACGAACTCCATCTGTGAACAGCTACTAAATGGACCTCGCGGTGAGATTGTTTTCTCAGCTATTATCACAGTGTTGTCAGACCGTGAATTCAAATATTTTGAGAGAAATCCCAGAGAGAAGTTTCCCTTTAATATGTTCAAGTCAGTGCACTGCAAGAGACAAGGTGAGAGAAGAAGGGAAGTTTTACTTCTGCTTTCTGTTTTAGTGATTTCTCTTTTTCTCGCCAAAATAAAACCACCATAAAAGAATGGTCAAGATCGAAGAGGGATCCTGAGTTTTAGTCACTAGTATGGGTCAAGCTCCAAAAATGCTGGATCCAACATTTCCCATGATGCAACCAATGGCATATTTTCATTACTCACCCTACAAATCTCCCAGTACATGCCGACATTTTCACACTTCACACCTCCCAGCTTTTAACACAAACTTTATTTTTAAGAATTTGAAGTCTCCAAGTACAGGTTGAGATAACCCTGATGACATATCTAGGGTTAGGCTGTGTTAAGACTAACTTCAGCCCTGCGTTAAAAAAAACAAAATCAAAAAAGAAGCCTCCTTATTCAATTGAATGAGGCCAGACCATTGACACTGCAGGGTTCCGGCAAAAAAACGCACGGCTGTCTGACAAAAACTTTGAACCTGGCTCAACTTTTGCAACAATGCAATGCAACGTCATCCAACAATGTGCCGCGTTGGCCAATCACGTACATGCAAGCACAATTCTACAGTGTACCTCACAATCGTCACACCAAAAGCTAAAATTATTATGATAACTAAGATAACTAGAGATTTGTAAAATCCTGTCTCTGGGCATTATAAACTGCTGCACAGTGTTATGGCGTCTGATAAGACTTTTAACTCATAGATCTGTTACTGTTAATTGGGTTGTGTAGTACACCCCATGATGAGTAAACTGACCTTTAAGTGTAACACAGTGGAGTTGAATAGCTTATGTTCACAGTATGTTAAGTGTGTCAACATCAAACTCAAACCAAAGCAAGACACTAGCTATAAACCACAAAGAGATTTACTGTATACAGTTATACAATAACACCTCCTTCTTTGGATGAGATGACAGTGTTTATTATGAAATATTAATTTGAGAGAAAACAGGAAGATATCTTAAAATGTGGACTATAGTAAGCAAGGGGAAAATGATGCAAAGCTGGAAGAAAGCAGGAAATGAGCAAAAATGTTAAATCATGCTGAGGTTGTCCTTTAACATTGACCCTAATGATTGATGCAACCATTCTCCAAGCATCATTTTGTTCCTGTAGCCTTTCAAATCAAAGTAGTGGAGAACTGGGAAGGTTTGAATGGTTGTAATCAGCTTCTCGTCCATTTTGCAGCCACCATTGTTCATGAAACAAAATTACAGTGATGGGGGTACAAGGAAGTGTGAGAATTTGATTGGCTGTTGATGGCCCATTGATTCAGGGAAGTTCGGTTGTGGCCAACTTTTTGTTTGGCTTTTGACAAGTTTGTTTGTCACCCACACACCGGCCAAGTTTGGTTACTCAGCTCGAAAGGAAATGAATAGTATTCCAGTGACTTGTTGATCATGTTGTTTGCGACGTGTGTGCCACAAGGTTATGGGAGGAATACGATGGTATTTTTTCACAGCAGTAAAAGGCAGCAAGTGTGAGTGTGTGTGTGTGTGTGTGTGTGTGTGTGTGTGTGTATGTGTGTGTGTGTGTGTGTGTGTGTGTGTGTGTGTGTGTGTGTGTGTTTGCATGTATGAATACTAAAAACCAAGAGCCACAAGCCACCGACACAATAAATTAACTAAAGAAATGAAGCAAAAAATGAACAAACCAAGCAAAAAAAAAAAAACCTCCATCACTTTATCACTCTGTCTTTATTTCTACGTGTAGTTCTCTTTTGTCACTCCTAATCAGTCTATCGGTCAGCTTTTACCATTCCATTAAGTGTTTTCAAACCTTGTTAATGTCCCACTGTAGAGTGTGTCTGGGTGTGTTTTGGAGTAGCAAGGTACAGACTGTGCTCTGAGTCAGCAGACAAGAGTGGAACTGAATGTTAAAATGACTAAATGCTAAATGCCAGCTCAGTAATGAGAAACTGTCTGAAGCTGTCAGAGGCAGCCTGGACCAAATGGTTTCAGTTTGATTAAGACACCTTTCATCTGTGTCCCACAAACAGAAAACAGACTGCGCTCTAAAAAGGTCAAGTTTTCAGAGAGTGAGAAACATTTGTTCATTTACCCAGTGACATCTCTGCATTTCACAAAGTATTTTAATGTGTTTTAACAAGTCAAAGTTTGCAGAACTTTGTCTCTGTGTGAGTACTTTTCTGAACAATAAACTGCCTCATTATGCAGAGGACAATCAGTATGAGTTTCCTTGCATATACTGTAGTTCTCAGACAAACATTAGGGTTTCTAAACAGGTTTTATCAAACTCTTTCAGACCCTTTTTCATGTCCCCAAACTATGACCACAGTTGTTTTCTTTCTTATCTTTGGACACGTTAAAATTATATTCCTTCAGATTTCAGTCCTGGTTAATTTGGCGACACCCATTGTAACAGCTAGTGTGGTTTACTCCAGCAAACTCCCCTTTGAGCAGTTGCTTTGTCAGAAATACAACAGCAGAGCAACTGGTGCATCTGTTTGCAGTGCAGCCAAACAAACTAACATTGTTTTAATAAAGAAGTCAGTCAATAATTTGCCCTTTTCCATCATCCATGAGCAACCGTGATCTGATGTCATGCTGCGCAAGTAGTTTTCCACACAACTTCAGAGCACAGTGAGGTTGGTTACCATGCTGAGGAGAGGCAGGTGTGCAGCCTGTCACCTGCAGCTCTTCATCTAAACAGCTCACTGTGGCTGCTCCTTCTTGTTCCATCACTTCCTGCAATATTTTAAACTGATCTGCTGTCAAAAAATGCTTCTTTTAAAATGGATCTTGTCTTATTTCATAGACTCACGTTTGATGAACAATCGGTTACCAAACATTGGCTTTTTTCAAAGCATGATCACACTCGTTCCCTAACCTTAACCACGTGTTTATTATTGTAACCATGATGACAAAGATCCTTAACAAAGTTGTCATTTTAACCCAAACCATAATGTTTCCTTAAAGTACTTATTTTAACACAGACCATCTTTCCAAGTCTAACCAAGTTGTTTTTGTTCCTAAACCCAACCAAACCTTAAAGGTGCCCTGTGGAGTTTTCCTGTAAATAAACAAACGTTATGTTTACATTCAATGTTACTCGCCGAAACGCATTGGGTTGTATCCGTGAGGTCTAACAAACGTGTTGAATGACTTCTTTACTCTTTGCAAAGCCGTTTTTTGTTTACATCCACGTTTTTCTTCTCAGCAGCCTTCTTCTTTTTCGCTGCCTTTGTTGGTGCATTGCTGCATTTCTTTGCTCCATAGCACTACTTGTGGTCCAAAGCGCTACAGGGTCCCTTTAAACACAGTGTTGTCACATCATAAAATGGATTTGTAATGGTTTTGGATAGGTGCATCAGATCAGAAAACATTTGTATGTGTCTTTCTAGTGGACACAGACAAACAACATATTATGTTATTTAATTTGGAGGACTTGTTGGGTCTCTTCCACGCACCATGTGATTGATTATTGATTAATTAGATGTGCAAAACCTCTTTCTTGTGACTGTGTTGTGATGAAGGGCATTATGAATAAATGATACTGAACTTGAACTGATTATGTTCTGTTCAGTTACACTCTACAGCCATATTTTATTCGGTTTAATAGTATTGTACTGTATATTTCCATTCTTATTGTATTCTGTTTGATATCACTTTGTTTATCATCTGGCTTCAACCAGCAGTTCAGATCAGCTCTGTAATTTCCATGATGGCCATATAAAACCTTCCCCTGTGTTTGGTCTTTTTTGTTTAATTTCAGTCTGACCAGAAAACAGACGCATCTTGGTTTATCATTAGACGATTCTGATCTGGGTAACTCCCTCCTTGGTCGGCACCAGGCTCTTTTATCAAGGCCGGGGGAAGCTACTTTGATTTAGCAGACAACACAGAGTCGGTAATGATGTTCTCAGTGGAGCACCCCCTCTAGAGTGATTGCGGGGCCATGTTTGTTGGTGTTGTTCAGATGCATCAATCTCACCGCTGAATGGAGTGGACTCCTGCTGCCACTGTTCAGCATTCAAATTATCTTCCAGTCAATTAGTCACAAAGTTGAGACGAAAAACTGAAGGAGGAAGTTATTTGTTTTTCAGAATGACCTAAATCTGTTATTTCAAAGACGTGACACGTTGTCTGTGACCAAAAAGCAGAAAGTCACCAGAGCAGACAAAGATAAAACTCCCCCGCCGTTTTGCTTAGAATTGGAGTTTACTTTTCATTTTTTATTTTCAGGGGCTTTTATTTATTTTTTTAAGAAAGTATGAACATGCACGCACATGTACACACCCTCTCACATACGTACACATACCCTCACTCACTGACGAGTGTAGAAAAACCTAATTAAGATCAAAGACTTGTTTCTCTTAATTACTCTGTCGCTGCAGCCCCATCCTGCCCTCACACACACACACAAACACACACAAAGCAAAGCAGAAAACTAATTAGACTGTGGTTATTTTTAAACCGGGATTGCTGTTTGAGTGTTTTCTTTGTGTGTGTGTTCAGGATCAGGGCTACCCTATAACCTTATGTCACTATTACAAAAGGTTATTAATCTGAAGTCATTGCTTCTCATATGAGGTGGATCATATGCAGTGATGGAAAGTAACTCATATACTTCATTTACTCAAGTACTGCCCTTAATTGCAGTTTTGAAGAACTTTTACTTAACTGTGTTTCTATTTTATGCAACTTTATTTTATATAACTGTATTTCTGCTCAGTAATCTGGTCAAGTGCTTCAATTAGTGCAGAATAGGACAATTAGCACGCCACTGTTCAGTAAGAGCAAGTATAGATAAAATGCACGCCGATCTCACGTGGCTAAAAGTTAAAGATAAGTTAAGATGTCTACCAACGTTGTTCAAGACCATAATAGTTTTGAAACAACTGTATTATTTGTAATAATATGTATGTAAAAAAAATAATTTTCTGGAAGTACACACAGTTATCAAACAAAGCAGGAGAGGAGCGGTGACATTACGTTGCTCCAACCTAAGACCGATGCTAAGAAAAAAACAGTAATGCATAGAGCCATATCACTGCTTTATAACTCAAGAATCTACAAAACAATGTTTTAAAAAGCAGCTTAAAGAGTTTTATTCTTGAGGGCAGGTCTGCAAAATTAAAAAGCAATGAAGGTTTTACTTTTGATATTTAAGTATAAATAGTAAATTTAGCTAAAAAAAATTGTGGTATTGTACTTCTTCCACCACTGGTCATATGACAAATAAAAAGCCTCCAAAATGATTTTCTGTCTATCTGCTGTGTTATTTTGCATCTCTGTGTCCCTGCAATGCAAGATAAACAGGGGATTAAAACATGACACATGCTGTTGGAAAAATCTACATATTAGCTTGCAAGATCTTTTTGGGAACCACATTTATGCGTCCCCAGAGAAGGAGAAAATACTTCTGTTTAGCCCAGTAGTTTTGTCAAACTTTCTGGCTCATTGCAACCTCTAAAACAAGGCGTGCATGTTGATGTATGTGAGCCTGCGTGGAACGGTGACACCAGACAACTGACAATGGCTTTTCTGCATTTCTTTGACTTATTCTGCTGTGGCTTTGGCTCACCTGCACATCATTTCAAGGCGCTTTTGGATGTGTGTGAGTGTGCGCACATGTGTGTAAATCCCATCTTTTTTTATGTGAAATACAATTCTGCCGTGCCACTGGGAGGGGAAATCATGTTAGATCAGGTCTTTCACACACGAGTAGAGAGACTCAAGTCAAGTCAACGCTCATCCCAGATGACTTACGTCTGACAACCATGTGGGTTTCAAGCCTGTTTTCTTTTGTTCATTAAAGCCCCAGTAACCTAAGATATGTGAATCTGATTGTGCTGTATCAAAAACAGTCCCTGAACACCAAAACGACAATGTGTATGTTCTTTGTACGTGCCAACAAAGGGCTATGTCTCTCTCTCTCTCATTCGCCATCATGGTGGCAATGTGTGTATGTATGTGTGTGTGTGTGTGGCATGTAGATGGCCCACCTGCCACTTCAAAGCTCTAGCCAGATGTGAAAAGCGCAGGGACTGGCTACACAAGAACCCACAGTGGGAGGTACCCACGCAGTTCAGTGGCATTATTCACACATGATAATTATACATGCAGAAACATAATGGCTGGAGCTCATTACAATGTTGTTAATCATGCGCCGGCCCCATGTTTTCACCTGTGGTCACACTTTGATGGTCCAACCTGCAGCAGCCATTTTGCATTTCTCTTCAAAAAACTGTTTGAGACACTCAAGTGGTGTCTTTTTTTTCTATTTTGTATTACAAATCTGTGTGTCAGGTTTAAATACTTGTACTCGTGAATACATGTGCTCAGTTGAAGTGTTCGAACTGGCAGGTAAAAGATAAGAGTGTGTCTGATTTTCTTTGTTGCTGCCTTAGGGGAAAATATGAAGAAATTAAAACCTTTGCTAGAATACTTTCTATAAGAGGTCAATACCTGCCCTCCTGTACCTGTGGTAAGAGTAAATTCCTTGCATTAATTTTTAAAACATGGACCAAACATTGTATTTCACAATCTTCAGAAGAAGAAAGAAGAAAATCCAGAGAACATAAATTTAATCTTTATCCAGTTTTATACTGTTTTCTTTATAGATTTAGTACCATAGATGTTTCCCGTAGACAATGTTACGTGACTCACAGTTGGTTGAAGCACTACAGCTTGAATGGGCATGAAACTCTCCCAGTTGAATCATCAGTGCAAAAGATGAGATCAGAAAATATCTGGTTTTTCATTAAGAAGTTGAAGGTACAAGCCTTTGTTGGTAAAAAAAATCTCGTGGGAGAAGTTAATCATAACTCACAAGGTGCATTTTGGTAAGAAACATCCAATCAGAGCTTAAACTTCTGTCATGTGCGCTGAAAACCGCGAGTGGAAGCTAAAAATTACAATGTTGAGAGAACTGAAAACACAATTAAATTAATTCACATTTGTATTCTGGGTTAATTTGGGATTAATCCAGCAACTATGTTGTGGTGTTTTTTTTCACAAATTCAGCAACGAAGCGTTTTGAGTCTCATGGGTACTGTAGTATTTAGAGACGTCTGCCACGCCAAAATGATGGACATGATTTCTCAGAAACAAAGTTGAAATAATTAAACCTATAGACCTATATGATCGTTACATCATCGGGAAGTGCCCTGTGTTTTTATGTTCAGTAATATTTAGAATATTGTTTAACGAAAAAATTTAAATAGGACTACAAAATGGGGAAAAAACTTCAAGAACCAGCTGCTCTACACACAACTCCACTGACATTGTCTGCAGTGATTAAGATGGAGTAGCAAAACTGAGTTATTTGAGGTATCCAGGGTTGCAGAGGTAAAAGTCCTCGTTTTCCACATAGACAGTGTTTGGCGACTGGCAGCTGGAGTGCTTCCAAGACTTGAAATGAAGCAAGCAAGAAGCATTTTGTCAAGAAACATCCTATTTCCAAGTTTAAATTTATGTTGCATGCCACGCTAATGACATGCATGCAACCAAATGTGCAGTCTCACTATCTGATTATGTTTATTCAGCAGTTTATATCAGTTCACTTTGGGATTTGTGGGTCAATTTCGGATGAATTCAGCCACTATGGGGCTGTGTTTTGTTCCCAATTGTAACAATGTAGTGTTCTGAATTAGCAGCAGCTCTGATTAGTGCCTCCGACTGGCATCTTCTCTTTAGTAACAGCAGCTGAGACTCATGGGGTTTGTAGTATTTAGAGCCATCCACCAAACCAAACTGAAATCACCCTCTATACAGTGCACTATATCCACTCTCCTTGTTTTAATTCCACTTGAAAATCACTGAAATTCCCCTCTAAAATATCAATTTACTGCTCACTACAGAGTAAACTAATAACAGTAAAAGAATTACAGTATATAGAGAACAGTGAATGACTCAACAAGGTAATGATTTCAGGCACAGCTGTGTTTTCTCAGAAACAAAGGTGAAATAATTAAAACTGATGGCCATAACATAAACCAATTTTAACCCGCTTAATTATTCAGGAGACTCAAACTTTCAAAAGGGTGTCTAAAAAAAAAAAAAAAACTTCCAGAACTAGTACTGTACCTCTTCTCACTTTTAAACTTGTTTAACAATGTCAAGTTAAGTTATAGATGCCAATATCTGGTTGGCCTAACAAAAATGTATTTTTATAAACCAGGCTGGTATGCTGATGAACTCTTGAGGATCTAGACAAGTTGACTCCAGCAGCATTTTTATTATTTGGGGGATGTGATGGACCTGGTTTACAAATCGAATTGATAGAAAGTACATTGAAGCAGTCTTCTGGTTTGCTTGTGTGTGTTTTGTTTATTGCTTGTCATTATTTACATACATTTACTGTTTGCCCATTGGACCATCCTTTCCCCTCTCTTCCTCCTGACCAACACCCTACCCACCCCCGCTTGCTTGCCACAGTCACGTATTCCTTTTTAATACCACAAACCACTTCCTATTTCAGGGTTGATAAAGCTGCAGAACTGTTCCTCTCAGAAGCCACTGAAGTGTCTGTGTGTGTGTGTGTGTGTGTGTGTGTGTGTGTGTGTGTGTGTGTGTGTGTGTGTGTGTGTGTGTGTGTGTGGCGTGTGTGTGGCGTGTGGAGTGTTTTTCTTATCCATTAATGTTTAATATCATTCACAGGGGGCAAGGCTGTCCATTTCGTCTCCTACAGCATTTAAGTGTTGAAACATCTATGATTAAAGTGTTGAAATGACTACATCATCAAATGGATTTCATGTTTGGCTCTAAAAACGCTATGTGCAACTGTTACACTTACATGTAAATGTGTTCTATATTTGGAGTGTGTGTGTATGTGTCTGAGCTTGTGCATTTTGATAGAAGTTGTTGCATATTTATAGCAGTCCCACTTTGGCTAAAACAACAAGGTTTTGATATTCCGTAGTTCATGGCAGGCATTATAACACTGTCAGGCCGAGGGTCTTATCCATTCAAGTGAAGAGAATCAGACAGGCAGAAAACTGGAGAGAGAAGGGACACGCACACACACATGCACACACGTAACTTCACACAAACAACTGCATGTACACACACACACACACACACACACACACACACACACACATGCGCTGACACTCTTTCCTTGTTTCAGTCATTCTTTGGCTGGCATTTCCTGGGGTTGCTCTCTCTGCATGAGCTTTTCACACCTCCTCTTTCCCGGGCTGTGAGCAACACTGATCTGATGGGCAGAGAGAGAGAGAGAGAGAGAGAGAGACAGAGAGAGAGAGAGAGAGAGTGCAATCAGGCAGATAGTTGGTCAGAGGCAGCCAAGCAAAGAGTGGTAGTCAGACAAAGAGACAGACTGTGTGGGAGTGGTGCCGGGTCCTGAATTTTTATTTTACCCTAACCAGCCGTCTTCATTCAAACATCAAACCAGGATCAATCCAGCTGAAGTGAAGGAAAGGGGAAGTTTAAGTGAAGGGAGCGGGAGTTCTTGAATGCTGGTGATGTGTTAGATGTTTGTTCAATACCGGACATGATCTTTAACTCATGAGTTTCCTCTGGTTAGAATAAAATGATATGATTTAAAGAGCAATTTAATACCAGATCTCCTGCTGACAGTGTTGTTTTTGCTGACCTCAAATGGCTTAACTTGATGTAGAAGTGTACTCTTGGGTGTGTCAGTACCCTGTGACATCACTATTGGGTGTAGACCCAAGGATAAGCAGACCCGATCCAGCCTGATGCTCCCCCACGAACAGCAACTGATTGCTACAACATCTAATTTTTCCTGCACTTGATGGTTCACACACTCTGTTTCACATCAAAAGACATATTATTCTCTTGTGATGCTTATGATGCACTACTTGATATTAAGTCGATCCACTCGGGTTTTACACATATTGACACACAGACCCAAGATCTGCGGTAATACAACGTGACCCCACCTGACCACCTGACTGAATATAATGTGGACCCTGCTCTTTTTAATATGAAACCTACATTATTTCCATCCATGTTTGCCAGCTTACCGTCTTCTTCATCCCTGCATTTTGGTGGTGCATTGCCACTTTTCTTTGGCGCATTTCCACCGCCTGTTGATTAGTAGTATAGGTGAAACCATGTACTGTCACAGTTTGTCTCTCAGTCCCTTTTTGCAGCCACACTCTCCCATCCCCATCCCCTCTTCTCTATAGAAACAGCAGAGTGGTCTCTATCTGTCCCTGTCTCCAGCCCCAGGCCATGTACTTTTTTCCAAATCCCCAGACCTGCCAGCCTCAGACTTTTCCACCAGACTTCCTCATTCACCTGCTCACCTGTTCTCACTTCCCTCATCAGCCACTCCCCACATACACCAGCCCAGATCCTTTGGTCCTTTGTCGGTTTTTTTCTTGTTGCTATGTTGCTGTCTGCCTTGTGTTTTTGCTTATGAGCTTCTGTCACCCAAACCTCAGCCTGCTTGACTGATGCCTGTCTACCTCTCTACCTGCTTGCCTGCCTACCAGTACCTGCCTGTAAGCTTTTATAAATAAGTAATTGAACTGCACCAGTCTGCCTGTTCCATCTGCGTTTGGGTCCTTCCCCTGCTGCCCGCACTTCGAACCCTGACATGTACCATGTGTACCGCATCAGCCGCGTGTGCGCACACCCATGTGCATTCACAAAATACAAGAAAAAAATGGAAACCCAGTAATGCAAACATTGCTCTATAGCACTACTAGTGGTCACAACCTCCACAGGGTACCTTTAAGTGGCTATCTTCAAGATTTCAGTTAATTCACTCTTGTGGTTGACTGTTATCTCGTAGTAACTATCACTGTTCATTGGTAAGTGGTCAGCCCCTCCTCTGATTATTCCAGAAAAATGGAAATGTTAATATATCGCTTCTAGTTAGTAAGAGATTTCAATTCAAGAAGATGACAAGTGCTTACAACAGAAGATGAACCTGGTTTAAGTTGAATCACTGTTGTGTTATGTTAATCAGAGATAAATAACAGGACAATTGATGTTTTTTTAAATGAAAATGTCACAAAATATTACTGCAAAGCATGCACCAGGCTTCTGCACAGCATGAGGCAGCAGCAAGACACACAGAATGAACAGAATGAAACAGAAAAAAAGATTTAATATTTGATGGACATTAAAGAGAGAAAAAAAATGCTAAGTGATTTTCAAAGACTTGGGTTGAGACTGAGGTGGATAGCAGTAAGATTACAAGATTACTCTAGAGAAAGTAAAAGCGAAAGATAATTGAAATGGCATGCTGCCAAGGACACTCCAAGTCTGTGGTATATAAGATGAGAAATACAATGTAGGCTGGCAGATCAGTGGCTTGTTGACCGGAAAGACACAGGTACAATATATCTACTCAAGAATCTGAAAGATTACAGTAAAGGTTTAGACTTGAACTGAAGAGAAATTATTCTTAAAGAGGAGATGCTGGAAGAATTTAAATGTGTGAAAGCTTATTAAAAAATCTCACCCCAAAACAAAGACTGCACCTCAGACACTGGAGCAGATGGACATGAAAGGGATGAGAGGTGTAAAGTCTAGAAATATGAAAGTTAAAAAATGGTTAGTCATCACAAAGCTAAACACGGATGGCAAGCACACACACACATACATACAAACACACATTCTCACACATACCCAGACGTACACACACACACATGCACCCACGCGTGCACACACGTACGCACACAGGCTGAGACATCCAGAGCATCCTCTGTGTGCCAGGCTCTTCCTCCAGGGTGAGTTAGTGGTGCTTTTAAGTGCCGACATCAAAGAGGCCTGTATGAGTGTATAAATAGGCTTTAGGGCTGGAAAAGTTTTAGTTGTCATGAGTTTGATACCCAGTCGGTTAGACAAGGTCATGCATTGACTCAGTGACTTCTCTCTAACCCCTCTCACACATAAAAACACATGAGCACACACAGAGAGAGGAGCACATGGATGCAGAGAGGCAGACCGCCACCTGCACACAAGCAGTATGTGCAAATAAACACGCATTTGAGCAAATACAGCATGCACATTAACGCATACACCAGAAATATAAACAGAAAATTGAGGTCAAGACATTTTCCAATTAACCACAATATTACTGCCAAATAATTATTCTTTTGTTAGCATGACTGGCACTGACGTCCAGCTGGGTTGCGGTTAGCAGGTGACTGGTCATGATGATACATCTTAGAGTTGGCCGAGGAGGTAAAATGAGGAGTGGGCAATGCATCACGAGGGCCAGAGTTTTGAGTACCACACATGGCACTTCAATCACATTCAGTGATTGAGCCAGTCTCTCACACTGTGCATCATCATTCCAGCTCTGGGTCTCTATAATACACCCTGACATGACTATGTTCCTCTGTATTTTCTCTCCGCGGCTCAAACTGATGCACTTTGCTTACGGCGTCATTTACTGTAGTGGCTGCGCAACTCATCTGTGTCTCGTGATGTCTTTAAATCCGTTTTGCCAAGCCCCTTGTTCTCACTCACTTTAATTTGTATTACAGAAACCTTTATGTATTACAAGCCAAACGTTGTGTAAAAACATCAAAGCCGCATCAATTAATATCACAGTGAATCAAATGAATACATGTGTGGAAGAGGGTAGCTCATAGTGACGAATCCACAGAGCAGTGCTACGGAGCTTTATAGCCTGTTTTAGCTCATTTTCAGCACATTTATGTATGGATGAGTCTCACTGCTCAACCCAATTTCCTTGTTCTCAGCAACCAAGCTCTGATAATACCGCTAAAACAAATCTAACATCTAGCTGCCAAAGACAATCCAGTATCCATAGGAATTACTTCCACATTGGATGATTCTGCACCTCACGATTTACATCCAATGCCAGCTAGGCGGATTGTAAGGGTGTGCAGGTTGGAGTGGTGGGTGGTTGAGTAACGAGTCTGACTTTCATGCAGGAGACAGAAGGCCGTCTCCTGTCACATACCTGCGATTAAAATAACCATGATTGTTACCTAACTTCAACTAAGTGTTTTAGTTGTCACGTCAGAATCAGAATCAGAATCAGAATCAGAATCAAGTTTCTCATCCGGTAGGTTTTCACATACAAGGAATTTGCCTTGGTATATTGGTGCATAACAATAAACATAGTAAGTAGAAAATATAAAGAAAAATAAAGCAAGTACTTCAAGTCAAGAAGCATAAATAAATATAAAATTGACAATAAAATGTGAAAAAATATTTTAAAAATATGTACAATATGGCTAAAAACATGTGCAATGGATGTTTAAAAAAATGTTGGCATTGAACGTAATCCAGGGATTTTCAGAATCGTCCAACGTTGATGTTTTTCACTTGTTCTACACATTCATTAGGTGGCCAGTAACATGACTCCAACTGAGCTGTAGACTGTTTTTTGTCAACACATCAGTCATAACAGCTTTATAACGTGATAATAGTATAAATGTTCTTCTGCCTCGTAGTGGCAAAAAAACATTTAATGCTGCTTTAAAATTAGACTACATAGAAGTCCCTGTGTCTCTTTAATGCAGGAATCTTTCAAAGAAAGACAGCAGCCTGTAGATTTAAATAGAATACAATGCAATATTTTACACATTTATGGCTAGGCATAATATTTAGGCTTCCTATTAGCTGTAAGTGCAGCATTATATTTCTATAGTGAAAAAACAAAATGAGGCAAAAGGTCAATATCATAAAATGATCAAACACAGGAACATGATCATAAGAAACTGTGCTGTGTTTTTAACTTCAAAACTAATTGAGATTGTGTTTATGAAATAGTTAAATTTGGAATCATATACTCATAGCTTTACTTTAGAGTTCATCCATGAGAAATTTGATTTTATGAACAAGACATTTGAGATACCGGTAAGCAGTATGTGTGGAAAAAATACATGTGTTATTGTGCAAAAACATAAATAATTGACTTAACTTTATTGCCATTATAACAAATGATGTTAGGAAGCAGCCTCGGTGAGCTCATAGTGCAATAAATAGTGCCAAAGGTTTACAAATCAAGAGTCGAATAACTTAACCATGTTAAAATATCAAAAATATCACAAATAATTGCAAAGAAAACCCTTAGCTATATTAAAGTGCCAAAGGTTTACAATTATTTCTCTCCTCTTAATTAGAGTACAGGGATCTGCCACTAACTGCAGGTATAAAAACATGAAACGTCTCATATTACAACTAATGTTTCAGTTTGGGTGTCCTGCTCTCATTTACTTCCTGTGGCTGCAGTAAGAGCAGCTGAATACATGACGGGGAAATTAAGAGTCTGAAGCTGACTACTTTATCCAAGTTAAATGACAGGGATTTGTGAGCACTGCTGCAGAGAATGACAATCAACTGTGAAAGCTTTGTTAACGTGAGCTCATAGCTTGACCAATTACAGTGAAATTTAATGGGTTTAGCATCAATGTCCATGTTTTGGCCACAGCAGTGTAGGAAGTTGGTCTTCCAGGCAAGAAAAAAGTTTGAAACCAATTAAACGAGGGAATTATCCGTCTTCCTGCTCTCTCTCCATCCTAATGTCTTCCCTTCTCTGCGCACTGTGACCAATAAGATAAGAAAAAGAAATCCCAGCAGCATCTTTTGCTACAGAAAGAAGAAAAAAAACCTGAAGAGTGAGAGAGAAGACAAAAGCAAATATAGTGTGAGTGTGAGTGTGTGAATAAAAGCATGCGAGATGGAGATAAAGAGGATGATTTGCAAAAGATAAAGGCTGGCTGCCATCCTGTAATTTTGTTCTATTCATGCACACGTATCTGTGAGAGACGGACAAAGTAATGATAAAAGACAAAATGTAAATACTCTGACTGAGACACATAAATCCCAGGTAGAATGTGGTTAGAAAGGGAAAGATGAGAAACGGCACTGGCCTCATTTTTTCTTAAATGTGCCGTGCAGTAAAGAAACCAATTCTTTTCCTCTCCTACTGGCAGGCAACGTGACACAGGGGGAGATTTCTGCCAGTATTTCCCCCGGAAATGTGTTCTTGGCAAGGGGGAACGGTCTGTAAAACAGCACTTAGACCATGCTATACTGAAATTCTCTGCTGAAAACAATACTAATGAACTTCCCTGAAACACCATTTATAGCATGTCAGAGTAAAACTTTCCACTACAAGTAACTCTAGTGAAACCTTTCAAAACAGCATTTAGACCACGTCAAACTGAAATTTCCTCTTCTCTTTTCTTCTCGTCTTTTCTCTTTTCCTCTTACCCCCGGCCCATCACTGTACAAAGGGAACAGCAGGAGCCCCAGTGGCAGCAGCCCCATCGTATCTGGGCCTGGGCATCGCTACAGCGTGGCATCTCTCCGCAGCGAGCAGAAGGGGAGATTACTCTGTGCTCACATCAAAGGAGGTTTGTCTAACTTGGGTCTGGCGTTGTGCTGGTAGAGCGAGTCCTTGGAGCAGCCTCGCCATTCTTATCTCTCCCCCACAGACTCTTTCTGCTTTCTGCTGCAACACAACTAGCTGCCGGTAACACTGGCGCATGCAATCATGGCTCTGCACGGTCAAGTGTGCACACAGACAAACACGAGCGCACGTTCTCTTGTGTGAAAACGCACGCACAAACTCACACACGCATACACAAAGCCACACACAACACTGAGGCAGCTCTTTTTTTCTTCTGATATTAGCAGAATTTGTTCTGCTGAGCCTCTCTCTCTCCCTCTCTCTCTCTCCTCCTTCAGCCTCTGTTGAGAGCTGAACCTGGTTCAGTGAATATTTGAAATGGGTTAAATGATCATCCCTGGACAGATGCTTGCAAAAAGGACCCACTACACGTGAATTTGATGTTAAATATTTTAACCACTCAAAGTGTACTTACCACCAAAGTGAACAAAGCACTAAGATGAAACATATAAACAAACAGTGTTTTTCCCTGATAGTCGTGGCCTTTATACTACCTGATTGTCTAAATGATTTAAACCTGAAAATGAATAGCAGCTCCATGAGGCTGTACTTAGGCACAGCAGTGTGCTTTGAGCTCATTGCTAACGTCAGCATGCTAACATGCTCACAATAACACTGCTAACATGCTGATGTTTAGCAGGTAAATTATTTACCATGTTCACCATCTTAGTTTAGCGTATCAGCGTTTTGACCTGAAGATGATGCTATATGAAAGGTCAGCAGATCACCAAAGTTTTTACAATTCATCCTTTTGAGGACACGAATGTTTGTAGCAAATTTCATGGCAATCCTTCCAATAGTTGTCCAGACATTTCACCAGTGGTGGAAGAAGGACTGAGATGTTTTACTTAAGTAAAGGTAGTAATACCACATTATAAAAATACTCTATGGCAAGTAAAGGTCATGCAATATTAAATGTAAATGTACAGAAGTATTTGGAAGTAAAAGTACTTGTACAAAATGGCACCATCCAGAGTGTTGTATTTATTATTCATATATTAATGGAATATTAGTGATGCAATAACATGTAAGAAGCATTTAAATGTTGTCACGGTGGAGCTTCTTTTATCAAGTTTTTATACTGTTGAGTAGTTTTTCTGTAACAATGCATCATATTTTATCTTACGTTTTATATGTAAAATCTTAATCTGAAATGTAACTAGTAACTAAAGCTGTCAGATAAAAGTAGTGGAGTAAAATAGTACAATATTTCCCTCTGAAATGTAGTGGAGTAGAAGTGTAAAGTGGTATAAAATCTATATAGTCAAGTAAAGCACAAGTACGTCAAGTACAGGACTTGAGTAAATGTACTTAGTTATATTCCACAGCTGCATTTCACTTTCACAATTGTGTGCCAGTTCATCTAGTTTGATGCAGAGACATTTCACTGAATAAGTTAAAAGTTTGACCTTCTGGTGGCTCTACAGGAAAAGTAAGGGGATCACCAAAGTCATTTAAATGTATCCTGCAGGAACCATAAATATCTGTAGCAATTTCCACAATAATCCACCTAATAGACGCCAACCAGCATTGAAATCCCTGGAGCCACACTGCTAACATGGCTAATAATAACTACATTTTCTTATTTAAGTGCTCAGAGACAAGATTTTTTAATCATTCATATATTTTGTTTCACGCTTAAAAGATCTGTGTAAAAATTCTGATAAATCAAATTATGTGTTCGGCAGACAGAGATGTAAAGAGAGAGTGTGTGTGTTTGCCTGTGTCCTACTCTGTACTCGACTGCAGACATTATCGATGTTGTTGTGAACAATGGACCCAATCTGACTGCTCCAAAAGTGTGAACCCCACCCACAACACACAGTGCAGCTTGGGTTAAACTGTTTATTGCTTTGAAAAGAAACCCCCAAAAATACAATATATACTGTACATCCCAATTCATAAAAAAAAAAAACATTTTGTAAATAACACAATGATTTGGAACAGCTGAAATAATTACCATTGCTCATTTACCATAATGAAGAAAATTAAGTCAGATTAAGGATCAATGGGTTTTTCAGTAAAACGAAGACAGAAAACACAAATATCAGAGTTACGAGGTTCTGAAACAACACAGAAAGTCTAATTAACTGGTTAATGGTGAATCATTAACCCAGTTCTACCAACAGTTTTACCAGACTTCCCTCCAGTACAGCACACCAAACTCACAGTGACCCCTCCTGGTGAGATGCTCATATTACAGCCACAACATATGACCCACAATGTAATTCTTTGGTACAAGAAATATAATGTAAATGGGGAGTATTCCATTCAATCAGCTATCTTAAATACACTACATGCATCTTTTGATCAGGATAAAGAAGAAAAAAAAACATACACTGAGAATAAAATAGCCTTAAATCCTATTTGTGCATGTATATAAACGTATGTGTATTATGAGTGAAATTTTTCCCATTCACTCTATTTGTCTTACAGGAATGAATGTCCTCCAGGTTAAACGAATCACTCAAACATTCATTCACAAATATCAACCCCCTGCCATCAAATAAACTTTGTCCTTGGCATCATTTCAACATCTCCGTCCTGTTTTGATTCCAAAAGTCACTGCCGAGACTGAACGCAAACACCAGAGAACAAACTTCACTTTTTAACCAGCTCCGTATTTCAGCTCCTGTCCGAACCTCTGCTACCATGGACAAATCCATCTGCACATTATTACTGCTATTATCCCTGCTATCCATTCACACTCTGTGTGTGTACGGTGAGGGTGTTGCACTGGGGCCTATTGAACTTGCTCCCATCCCCTGTAATGACAAAGCAGTGGAGAAGCTGTCTCGTCTGGCGACCACTTACATCAATGAGGATCGCACCGACGGCTATAAATTTGCCCTCAACCGCATTGCGAATGTCCACCTGCACGCTCAGGTCAGTACAGAGATAAACACCCAGTGGGGGAAGCTGCCTGGGGTTGTTGTAATACTCTGTCAGTGGGTGGTTTGTTGAAGCTTAACAAGGGAAGTGGGGTGGAAAGGTTATTTTCCCTTCTGTTGCTGCTGAAATATCAAAACATCCCTGTGAAAAATAAAAGCCACACATTGATATATTTAACCAGCCGTGGCCAATCTTCACGTCACTGGGATCCCTTTTGAGAAGATTTGTGTTTCGTTGTTAGAAATGACTGCACAGTCAAACTTCTAATCAGAAATCTTCCTCTTACTTTATCACAATGTGCTGACTTTCACTCTGGGGAAATTATAATGAAATTAAACTCTGCTTCTCAAGGGCTTATTGTGGTCCCTGGACCCTAGTTTGGGAACCACTGGACAAAGACATGAAAAATAGCAGCAATTACATTAGTGTGCAACCACTGAAGACTAAAAACAATATAAATATTTGTTGTCGGCACTGTTGTGAATGACTGCCATCAGTGTGCGTCGCTTATAATAAATGTAACATTAAAATAGGAGTACAGACTTTTACGTCATGAAATGAGAAGCCATCCTCTGTCATGCCTCATGAAAAAAAGGTCTTTAGGAGTGAAGTAAGTGTTAATAAAGTCCAGGTCATTTCGGTCCAGGACTGCTGGGACAAACCTTACACACTGTCAGCTGCTGAAGGCTATTGCAGCCCGACTGTGGGATAGATCAGGTTTTAAGAGGCTCAGTTCAACTTCATGACCTGAAAAGCCTTCCATTACACCTGCTCAGTGTGGACTTTTGTTTTCAGCACTACCTCTCAAATCAATATTGTCCAAAGTGTTATAGGGAATTACACGGATCACCTCCTAAATGGTTCCTTAAAGATGTAACTGAACAAACTGAGGTGCTTGACAGACTCGTAAATTTGAGCTTCAGATATATACTAGGATTTGTCCTCTAAACAAAAATACTGGCGCATGGTTTGAATCTCCTCTCTCTTATTGCCTGTGTTTGCATTGTGCATGTCAGGGCCCAGCGGGCAATGTGTATTACCTGGACCTGGATGTCTTGGAGACCAAGTGTCACATAGGTAGCCCAAAACCATGGAAACGCTGTGACGTCAGACCATTCATGGAAACAGTAGGACACACACACACACACACACAAACATCTGCAAATAAACACGTTTGTACTTGTGCTATACTTGTGAGGACTCTCACTGACATAATGCATTCCTTACACTGCAAAAAGGGCACAATATCTTATTTGAAAACACTCTAGCACCTTTATATTGAATTTCTTAAGTGTCGTGGCTAGTTTAAGAAATCTTATAAGGTCGTTTTTGCTTACCCCATTGGCAGATGTTTTTGTTTGATACCAGCAAATTTCTATATTCAATATAATATTTTGCTTGCTTGCAGAAGGGGATTTTATGCAGCCTAGCCCCTAATCTTAAACTTTAACCATTACGCTGGCATAAAAACCTAATTCTGACTTCAAACCTTAAAAGCAAAGTCTTGGGCGCTCCAGTAGCTCAGCTGGTAGAGCACGTATCATGTACCAAGGCTGAATCCTCACGCCATGGCCCTTTGCTGCATGCCATCCCCCCTCTCTCTCTTCCACCTTTCCTGTCTCTCTTCAGCTGTCTATGTCTAATAAAAAAAGACAAAATGCCCAAAAAAGAATAATAAAAAGTCTTACCTAGCCAAAGACTGGCCAAAATGTCTTCACTCAGTTCCCAAAAATGTCCTCACTCTCAAGATCTAAAACTCGGGCCCTTGCTAAGATAGAAGTACAAGACCACACACACATTTAAAGCCAGTTTGTCTTCGATTGTTTTAATTATGTCTCATGTTGCCAAATCTTTGTCGTGAAGCCGCTTTGACTGTTGTAACTTCTATTTTATCCTTTTCAGCAAATCTCTGGCAACTGTAACACCACCATTCTCCACACACCAGAGGGATACTCCTACCTGTACAGCTACGACTGCACTCTTGTCCCAGGTCACATTAACATATCGTTAGATCAGCAGTTTGACAATGGCAGTTAGTCATTCATTGCTTCTGTAGTATATTAATTTGCACAGGATGGCAGCAGAATACAAAGTGTAAACACTGGTTTGCATGAGAAGCTATTCGTGCCTGTTTCAGTTTCATAATTGCATACGCTGGAGCACTGAAGGAATGTTATTTTACTCCCCTGTATACTGATTCATTTCTGTATATGAAGAGAAAGATAATAAATCCACCATAAACCTTGGACCTTGAAAAGAACAAGAATATTCTACAATACAAAATCATAGGGAGATGTGATACCAGAAATGATGGATTTTACCATATTGTGTTGTATGACATATTGTATGGTTTTGTATCTAAAAGAATTAATGTAGCATCTCACTGATTTTGGTGCTGGTTTGAATTTCTCGACAAGTAATATTTGTGGACATCGCTCAGTATACAAGGATCATCAGAAAGAATTCCCTCTGTGGACATTTTAATTTGTCACAAACAGGTGTAACTAATAACATTACTGGCACACCTGAATTGAACTGAGCCTTAAGTAATGTAATTGGTACACCTGTGCATTTCCCACTATGACAAATCAAAATGTCGGCCATGAAAAATGTCTGTTAGTTTCACCTTGATCTCAAACAGAGATTTAAAATGTATTTTTTTAGATCACTTAAAGGCCCTGAAAGTTATTTTGGCTGTTTAGACCTCAAACTCCAAATTATATGTTTTTAAGGAATCTTGAAGCTGTAAGTTGTTCTTTCCTCACAACTGATGATGTCTTTCAATCAGGATCTGTACACACCTGCACAGTCCAGAGAACGATCTGCCAAAATGAATGAAAACGTGTGTGTGTGTGTGTGTGTACGTACTATTGGTTCATAGGGGCTTTATCAAATCATTAACAAGAGATGTTTCAATGTTTTATTACAAATTCTGCTTTTACTTAATACTGCTAATTACCTACATTTATTTAATGTCCATACATTTCTGCTCAACATATTTTGCATACAGTATTTTGTTAATTGTAATTTCAGTGAAAATGTTAATTTAACCATCTATATTACCCCTGTCTGGTCCCTGCACATAGATCCCCCAGAGAAGCTCCAGCAGACCTGTCCAACCTGCCCCCTCCTGCTGCCTGTGGAAAGCCAACAGGCCGTGAACGCTGCTCAGATCACTCTGGCGTCCTATAAGAGACAGTCCACACTGGGTGCAGGCCTCGGAGTGAAGAAGATCACCAGAGCTGCAGCACAGGTATGACTGGATATACAGTCATTAACTTTGATTGGACAAACAAAGCTCTGGGGCTGATTTCATTACACAGCAATGTGTTGAATGTTGTGTTTATTGGGCAATACACTTCTCTGGGTGTACATGAGCAGACGGCACAATGCACCTTTGAGCTTCTGTGTGCCAGAGGAGTACCATTACTGCTCCACAATAACCATAATGATATAAGAGTCTGGCAAGGTTGGAAAGGATTACTGAAGGCACTTTAGCCCTTACTGTCTGGCCAGGCTTTTGTATGGGGAGCACATGAAAAACTGAGTAGTTCACTTGGAGGCAGAAGCTCAGTATATTGCTCCTCTTTGCATAGACTAACTCACCTCAGGTAACATTTTATGTGCTCTAAAACCAAGATGATGGCCATTACATTACAGTAACCATACCACCTCTCTGTATATGCCTTTATGTGTGTGTTTATTTGCGCAATTTGCCCTTTCCTTACCATATTATCATTTTTATATTTCAGGTTGTGCCGGTGAAAGCCAGCTTTGTGGAGTACACCGTCCAAGAGTGTCCAGAGGGAGTGACAGAAAGAGGCACCTGCCAGCGGCTGACACTCGAATCTGACTCAGAGGTACTCAACACAGGGTCCAGAAGAGTCAACAGATTCAAAATTAGACGCTACCTCGACAAAATAAACATACCACATTAGACAAGAAAAATGCTAAAGTAGTGTCATACTTCAAAATTCACACAAAAACCAGAGTTGCATATCATTCCAATCTTGATTTGGAAACATAAAAATGTTTCTTCTACAGACAAAAAAATGGATATAATTGAACCACACTGTTTGAAGATGCTCCATTAATTTAAAAAAATGGATTCCTATGTTGACAATCTGACATTGTTATGACGCTAATTAATGTTGTTCAGGAAACTTAAGTAAACATCAATCAGCCAGCAGGTTGTTTACTATCACTGAAGCAGTTCCTGGAAGTGTTACCTGATGACATGACAAATTAATTTCTAGTTTTAAAACTGACACCACTAAAAGGATGCAGTAATTGATTTTCTTATTAAAGACGTCTGACAGGTCCTCTCCTTCGTTTTTCATTTATTATTGTATTACTTATTTATTTATACCCTTATTTATTTTTTTATACCCTCCCTGCTATATCCTGTTGCTTTTATTTTCTTGTAGTGACCCAGTATCCTAAAAGAAATCAATAAAATGTCTCATCTTCTCCTCTCAGACTGCGGGTTTCTGTGCAGGATCTGTGCATGGAGACGTTCATCCTGATGTTCATGTGTCCTGTGAGATGTTCAAAGTACAGGTACAGGAAGCAATTATACGAAATATTTACCATCAGAATCGGAAACAGATTTATTGACAAGTAGTTTTTAACGTACAAGGAATTTGCCTTGGTGTTGTGGTGCATAACAGTCAAAAATATGTTATGCACAAATACATACATCTTATTCCTAAGTGACAAGTAAAGAGTTAGAACAAATATACATAATCAATATGTCTAAAATGAAAGAAAGAGAACATATAACAATAACAACTCCATCCATTATCTACTTACAGTTACCAGAGCTTTCATGATCTTTCTTGACAAACACAGGCATTAAATGAGATTCATATTATTTATTTATTTGACCTACATGCGAATTTTGACTTAAAGACTACCAAATAAAATTATTTCGATTCTCCCCTGTGATAATCTGTGAACCATGGCAGTACTTTCAGTACAGGAAAACAGCAGCAGAGAGGTTTAACACACTCGCAGCAGAAAAAAAACATGTTCAATCCAAAACAGAGCAGAACATTTGAGTGCACTGAAAGTAAGTCAGTAAGTGAACAAAGTGCAAAAACGTCAGCAAAGTTTAATATGAAGTGCCAATCACTTCACACTGTGCGACTGCAGTTGGGAATGTAATAACCCACTGCCTGGATGCGATTTGATGAATGCTCTGTTTTGTTTCAGATTTTACTAAAGCAACCTTTAAAATGATAATTTAACTTTCTGAATGAATGCCACAGGCCATATAATTATTCTGTCATATCTTGTGTGTTGTGTTGTGTCTTCAAATGTATGCTGTGCCTGTGTGTGTTTAAACGTATGTGTGAGATTTAAAATTGTATGCTTCTGTGCTATAATTATGTTGTCTTCTCACTCCTTTTTTCTCACTTTCTTTTTGCAGCCAGTGAGAATGAGTTTGTAAAACATCAGTTTGGTGTGATTTTGTCTCTCCGTCTGCAGAATGTGGACGTCCTCAGACCTGTGCAGCCTCAGGGTCACGACCTCCCCACACACCCTGCGATCCCAACCTTCCCTCCTCTGATCAATGACCCAGGAAACGATCCGCAGCCTGTTCCCTCTGACCCCACACCGCCCCCTGCTGTTCAACCAGTGCCGTTTGACCCCACGCCCATTCACCCGGTGCCCTTTGACCCAGTGCCCTATGATCCCTCTGTTGTGGTTAACCCCTCTAATCCCCTCACGTCATCTTCCAGTGAGTCTGCTGAAGATCTAGTAAACCAGCAACATCAACCACCAGTTGCTGGCCCTTTTGATTCATCTTCTGAAGAGATAGGAGGGCCCCTGGCACTGCGACCACCCTTTAACTTCCGGTACGAGAAGCGTGACCGCAAGAAACGGCAGGCCTCACCCTCTCACAACCCCGTCTTCCTGTCTGATTTCCCCAGCGGGCCCTCTCCTTTTCGCTCCTGTCCTGGTCCTTCTCGATTCACCACTGTTTAACTGGTGCTGCACAGGAGTTCATGTTTGATTTATCCAGTGTGGAGGTGGACTGATAAACTGCTCCGCTCCCTGTCACCAGAGGCTTGTAATAATTTGTGCTGAGGATAGCAATGTTATCTCTTCTCACTGGGCCCAAAATTACCTCCCTGCTGCTACTGTAATACTGCTCCCAAAGCAGCCAACGCTTAAACCATATGTATTTGAAAACGGCTTCATTTATTTGAATAAATCTTAATTTGAATCCCCTCTCAACTACTTAAAGAACTTAGAAGTATCTATTTTGGTGGTATAAAGCAATAAAATGTTGATTTTAAAGCTGAACATTTAAGAGCTGAGATTAGTCGATGGAAAGAAAATTAGAAGACTATTTTGAAGTCATTTATAGAACACAAATGCCAAACATCTGCTAATTTCAGCTTCACAAATGTGAGGGTTTTCTGCTTTTCATGTGTTTTTCTTTCTAAATTGAATATCTTTGGATTTTGGAGTGTTGGTCAGACAAAACAGGCCACGTCAATACATAATTTAGGCTCTTGTAAATTGTGACAGCATTTGTGGTCAAAATGATGAATCAATTCATTTAAAAAATCATTAACCCTATAATATTTACCTGCAGTGTTTCCTTACAACCCATGTACTGAATTCCCTTGTAACACATTAAACTATGCCATGATCATTTTAAATAAAGGAACACGTAAATTAAGTGAATACAAAGTGTCACAAAAACTATTTGTGACTTTTAGAGAAAGCAAAATTACTGTGTGATAAGCAAAAAGTACTGTGATGGGATGCAATAGAATTGTGAGGGAGCACAAACACAGTCAAGTGGTCACTGAACATGGCCACTTGACAAGAGACAGCTTTACAAAAACGTCCAACGAAGCAGAGAAGTTTATTAGGACTCTGACACTGTGCCAAATAGCAGTGAGGCAAAAGACAAGTGCAAACATCTCAACAACAGCTTTAAAAGCTTGCAGCTACCCAAAATGGACCTTTGTCCACACAGAAACTGGAGCTATTAGAAAGAGCCAACCGACACGGAGGAGAGAAGCGGTGGAGATGGCTGGAGTGTCAGTCAGTCTGATCTTCAATAAACACAAGATCCCCGTGTTTTTCAAACCCCGCTAGTCAGAAACTTGCCCTTTATAAAAACTACTCACCAAACATAAGCAGTAGAATGTTAAGTCCAAAGTAATGACAAATGCAGAGACCTATACGTCAGGAGATGAAACACAAACAAGACAGAGCAAACCCCACAGGTCAAGATGCAGCAGTCTGTCTTCATTTAAAGGACAGTGGAAACTCCTTCGGGGACAGCAAAGTACACAGTTTTGACAGAGAGGACAGGTGGTTTGAAAGATGAATGAAAAAAAATAAAAATAACTACCTTGAAACAAAGAGGGAGAGGCTGTGTGACGCTGCTGTTATGCTGCATCAAACTCATATGATGGCCATGCAACCTAGTTAGGGATTTACATGTGACAACAAGGAGACCAACAGAGATTTAAATTAGTGACTAAACATCTCGTCTATGTATACTTCTGAATAGCAGACTTTCATTCCAGACCCCTGTTGGGACCATGCTCAGTTTTCATAAAATCCCAGACTGACAAATTAACATTGACGGTAAACTTGTGTATGTGTTAATTCAAAGGGACTGAGAGTAACTCCCTTCTTTCTCTCTGTTCCTGTTTTTTTTTTGTCTCAGTTTTGTGCACTACAAAAAATGCCCAATTCTGGAGGAGAAGAAATGTTCAGGTGCGAGCGACCCTCTGATCCTTTCTATCCTATTGAACTGAGAGCAAATCCTTTTTTGTACAAGTTATCCCAATCTATGATTCAACTCCCAGACTTGTTGTGTACTGACTGTGTGATACACACAGTCCATTGTCAGGGCATTGACCAGATTCAGAACTACATTAATTAGCTTGTTGTTGTTGTTTTTACTCTAGTAGAATTGACAGATATAGCAGGAGTATATGTGGCTGGTAATTTCAATATTTGGATCTGACAGTTGTGAGATAAGGCATCTTGGTGTAAAAAGCATATAATGGGAAACAAATAAGAAACTTTGAAATTGAAAGTGACCTTGGAAACATCAGTTGACAAAACAATATCACCACAAAGTCCACTCAGTAGCTGTGACTGAGCTTTTGATTGTGTCATAATATCTTCCCAAACACATGTAGTTGACCATAAATCAAGAACTGTAGTTTGACATAGCTTAGGCTTCAACATATCCCTCATAAAATATATGTATAACTTCACTCTATTGGGTGCTTTTGTAGATTAGACTGTTGTATTGGACATAAAGGCTTTTATTTTGAAATCTGAGCATATTTGATAAACCTCTTGCTGCTTTCAAGCGTTTCTCGGGATTTCCTCACCCTCCAAGTTCAGAACTTCCATACATATTTGTAAATATATTTCTCAGCCTTGCTTTTGTTTGGAAGTTTTGAAACAAGATAACGCATGTGACAATAGTTGTTTAATTTAATTTACGAGCTGCTGTTATAGTTTAGAAATCGAGTAGCACAGAGCCACTTTGTGCGGCAGGGGGCGGGAGAGACCTTCAGTGTAGCTATCACGTCAGGCGTTGTGATCATATGCCGCACGTTGTTGTATAAAATATGACTTTAATCCATTGGTAAGGGCCTTCCACTTCCCTCCGCCCCCTAAACGTCACATTTAAAGCCTTTTTTTTTTCTTCTTTTTTTTTTTTACACATGTGATTGGTCGATCGTTTGCGCTTAAGTTGCGACGTCCGCAACATTTCCGACGGCACTTGAAGGCAGCGACCGTGGAAGCCTAATTGGAGTCAGATTTTCAGCGCGAGGAGTGGCTTCTTCAACTTGTGTTTCGCGAGCCAGCGGAGTCATCGTCGTCTAACCTCCCAGATGAAGAGTTAGCGCTCGTCTAAGCAAGTTGTGGGGGGGGAGATCAGTTTACACGATTTTGAGTCGGTGAAAGCATTTTCCGAAGCCGAAGCCATGTTCGTGGCGTAACCATTCGCGCACTTCAGCTTGAGGTAGGTGAAATTAATTGCCCGAAAAAGTTTTTACATTTCTAAGTAAAAAGCGACCTCTTATTTTGCTAACGGCGACGCCTTTCTTAAAGTTCGTACTCGGTTCGCCTTTATATTGACATTATTAACGACTAAAACGGCATCGTCTTTCAGTCAGACAGCGAGCATGTGATGGCATGTTCATACTACACTGACTCATTTCCAGCTTTCTGGTACATGATTTCCCAAACACTCATCATATCATCACCAAGGTTGTGTTATCAGAACTGACAATAATTGACCTGAACTGAAAGAAGAACTCGCAGCTTCCCTATTTCTCCTTTAAAAAAACAAAACAAAAAAACATTACAGGATCAGATACTGTAAGGACACGAAAATGTTAATTATTGCACGTTTTAAATCTGCTCTCATTACGGTAACTGAGTAGCTTTTCTACACTTTTTTACACATTTTTTTTTTATGTGTATTGGTAATTCTTCATTAACTTCTTGATGATGTACGCTTAAATAGTTTAGAAAGGCAATAATTAGAGAGTAGCCTACAGTAATGGTGTTGCAGCCATTTAAATTAGCTTGCGACCTATTTTCCTATGCATGGTTAGGGTTGAGTCTCTACTGATGGTTTCCCATAAGCCTTCTTCAAAAAAGAAGATGGTTATCACTTTAGAGAGCATCACTTCATTGGAGAGGGATTGGTTGGGCGGGTACGGTTTAGGATGCCACATTGGGCTTTTTATCATGAGCATATGTGACCAAAATAACTGCTAGTCAGCGAAGAGCTGTTTTATACTTTTTATTTGTAGTTGTCCACTCAAGTAATCATTCTAATACTAAAAAAAAAAAAGGAAAGTAACAGAACTTACTGTAATATGATGCAGGTGGTGGTAAAGAAAAATTATGTGCCATTTTTTTACGCTGTGCCAACTCTTTGTGTTGCAGGGAAAAAACAGAGCTTCCTTCAGGATTTCAAACTTTTATGGCAAGCATACACACTCCTATGTGTCGATCGTGGTTCTGTCATTAGTGGGCTGTTATTTAGGCCTATAGAGTAGTTGAATTACAGCTAATTGGTCTCACGTTATTTGCAAAATGTCCACACATTCCTCCCAGTAATTCAGAGGTCTACACTAGCAACAGCTGAACTAAACAGACGATATTTGCATTACATTTAAATCAATTTAGATTTCTATAGATGAAATCAAAAGTGAAAGGGCAAGTATTTGGTACTCTTTGTTTTGTTTTTACAGGGCCATATATCTCAGTTCCTTTTTCATCAGTGTCTTGAACTATGTCTAACTATCTTAAACTATTGTACAATGCCACATGGTCAGAGGCAGTGAAAACAAACTGTGCAAATGTAAAGTTAAATGTTTGTCCTGGTGTTGTTGATATTCTCTTTGCTTATCAGTACTTTTTCAGTAGCTTTTTACTGTGAAATTTACTGGGGATTGTTAGAGAAATGTGCCAGTATTTTCAATTGCACATGCTGCTTTTCTTTTTTTTTCCTTACTTTGATAGCTACTACCCATGTTTCAAACACCACTGGAAAAGAATTATGTAAAACATGCAGACGGGTCAAAAAGTGAAGTTACCGTTTGAAAAATATTACAAGGAGCTAAAGTGACTTTGAACAGGGTTTTGATTGTTGGCAGACATTGTGGTCCCCTGCATCAGAAACCACTGCACCTTTGGGATTTCTTTGCGCACTACACTGTCTAGAGTTTACAGAGGATGATGCAATCTACAAAATAGCATGCAGTCAGCTGGAGTTCTTTGGGTGAAAACACTTCAGTCAGTGAGTGAGGTCATAGGATAATAGACTCATTGAAGCCAGCAGGGAGGCAAACAAGTCCAGTACAGCTCAATGCAGCGGTATGTGCAGAAGAGATCACACTGGGCACATGATCATCAAATGGGAGATGTAAGGAGTGGTTAAAATGTTGCCTGGTCTGTTTTAATGTCAAGTTTCTGTTTTGACATGGTCGGAGGAATTTGGCACAAATAGGATGAATCTTTCCTGCATTGGTTCAAAGGTACAGGCTGGTGTTGGGGGGTGGGTTTTCTTGGCTCTCTGTACTGTATAGCAGGTGAACATAATCTGAATGCCACAGTGTAGCCAAGCACAGATGCGGATGAGCCACAGTCTACCCTTTTTCAAAAGCTCCCAGCTATATAGCCACATATCAAGTTAATATCCTACCCAGTGCTAGTTAGGCTTATCTGAAAAGGTGGCCACAAAATATTTTCTGTATATTTTACTCATTTACTGTTAAAGTTGCACATTGCATCTTAAAGAAACATGAGGGAAAATTGCCAGTATTGCCTTGAACAAAGTTGGGAACTGACTGCAGCTGCAACTAATGATTAGTTTCATTATCGATTAATCTGCCAATGATTTTCTCGATTCAATCTTTTTTTCTATAAAATGTCATATTTTATAAAAGTGAATAAAACTTTGTTCTGTGAAATAATGAATTTACCAAAGCGTAAGTTTAAAAGTGTCTTTCCAAAACCCCAAAACATTAAATTTACTAATATCATAAGGGACAAAGAAAACCAATTAATATTCACATTTTAGAAACTTAACGAGTGGATTTTAAGAATTTTTGCTCAAAACATTATTAAAATGATAAACAAATTATCAGAACATGAACATATTTAACTTGTAGAGCATCGCAGACTCAAGTGCTTTCCCATCTGCATCCTCACAAAATGACTTGATTGTGTTTGTTTAATGAATGAATGAAATAAGATGTTGCTGGTGTGAACACATGACAGTGCGGGTCAGTGAGTGTTTACTCTTGCTTCCCAGCTCCAGTTTCAAGATAAGACGTGGGCCAGAGATAGTGTGACTGCTGAATTCTTGCATTGTCGAATGGAAACCATGCATGGCCCGCGTATTCAGCCTTTCCTGATGACTTTCATGTATGGTGGTGTGTAGATATGGGTTTTCCCTTTTTAGTTTGGCAGTTGTCGGGCATCCGCCATGTGTTTCATTCTCTGGCTATGTTCACCACCCTTCACCCTTGGGCTCTGCTAGGCTGACTGTCATGTATGGTGGCAGTGTTTCTCTGCGCTGTGCACAGCACTGGGAGCATTTACTTCATGTCCGCCAGAGGTAGGGTGTATATTCAGTGTCTGATGTGTGAGGTGTCACATTGACCGTAATGTAGTTTCTAAACTTTATGAATTTGAGATGACTGCAAAATGATCTGTTTTCATTGCTTGGTATCTGAAGAAAGTTTACAGATTGTTGTGCTTCATGTATTGTGATAAAAGCAGATAGCCCGAATGCTTTAACTTTTATTATAGACTTGCCAATTAATCGATTAGTCCATCAACAAATACAAGCAAAGCTAAAATGCCACAATTCTGTGGTTACAGTTAGGTATATTTATAGATATGTGTGTCCACATAGATGTGAGGATAAGTAACAACAATTTGTTCAAAGTTTTTCTGTGGCAGTAACATGACACCTTATTGGCTAACTGATGATGGATGCTGAGGAGACTACAGGAGGTCCGTATTAACCACAATGTAAATATTTCATGGCACGACTGAAACCAGTGTGAGGATTTGCACCTGATTGCAGGCTGTGTTGTCATTGATGGGTAGAGTTGACATAATATTGCATCATCTAATTGTAATGTTAGGTATTACATACAAGCCTCGTCAAGTCAGTTTACCAACGGCACATTTTCCTCTGAATGAATTCCCCTCTCTGTGTTCAGTAACAGGTAAAGGACTAGCCTGCAGGTTATTGGCACAATCTGATAACCAGATACTTGCTGGTTTAGTCTTGAGCTCTAACGGCAATATCTTTTCCAGATAAGAGATAGCAGGGTGATGGAAAGGTCTGTTTTAAAATGTTGGTGCCCACCCAAAAGCAACAAGACAAACTGCTCTAACTGAGCAGCTGCACTAAAGGTGGCTCTGTGCTGTTGCTGTTAGAGAAAAAGCATTTAGAAAGCATCATTATCTGAAGTCTAAAACATTTCCACATGCACTAAGGCTGGGTTATCCTCAACATTCACCCTGATTATATAAGATAAGATAAGATAAGCCTTTATTGTCCCACAGCGGGGAAATTTTAGCGTTGCAGCAGCCAGCAAAAGTGTCATATATAGAAATACAATAAAAATAAATAGAAAAATAGTCCTATACACAGTATAGACAGAAATAAATAATAGAGTGACTGAGTGCAGTTGTAAGTAATAATGTGATGATTAATGATGATTAATGATTGAGCTGGCATTTGGTCTACTGAGGTAGCAGCTTTAATGTCACATGACTTGTTCTAGTCCTTGCGGTCAACCTAATGGTGAGGCAACGTATCGTTTCTTCCCCTGGAGGGCACATTAGTCCAGACTTAGTTAATTTAGACAAGTGGATTTCTCTGGATTGGCTGCAGCTGAGTGACTAGAAGGTTTGGAGAAGGGACGGGATTGTTATGTGGTGTAAATGTGTTTCCTTTTCTAATACGTTACTATAACGTCTCTGTGGGATTTGCCCCAAGAAATCATTGAGAATTATGGAAATCCAAAAATTAAATTAAATAATATTATCATGCAGGTAAATTATTTTTCAGAGGTCAATCAATAGAAGAATTCCTACCCATCCAGGCAGCCTGCTGCTGAATGATTATTTCATGGAGTGTTGAGCTAATAGTCTTAAGGTTCACTGGAGCCACTTAAAGTACCTATAATTACCACTGATGTCTGGCCTAATTGGAAGTGACACAAACCATCGGCCGTCTTAGAGATGCAGGTTACCAATGGCTAAGAAATACGACAATCAGCTAGACATGGCAACCTAGATGACCACTCTCTTGGTTCATTTCTGCTTGGTAACAGCCTGGTGTTAATCTGTATTCACCTAAAGAACAGATCTCTCGCCCCGGCACCTGACCGTCAAAAGCCGAAGTGAACGCTGAGCCGATTAGGTCCTTTTGTTTAGCCGTTACCGCAGGGTAGCAGAGCGCTCTGAGAGACAGCAGCAGATCCAGAGGGAGCCGTGTTTTCTTTTATTTTTAATGAAATTGGGACGCTGTGGCTGCGTGCGTTATGTGTATGCACGTGAAGGGAGAGAAGGTGAAGGGTGTTGTGCTGAAAGAGCTGTGTTTGCTCCAGAAAGTGATCGAGAAGCTTAAAATGTCCGTCGTGTCAAACTGTCTTGAGTGCATCAGAATGGGAAGAGGCAACAGGTATGTGAGCCAGGGCCATTGGTATGTTACTTAACATTGACCCGAGGTGATTAATTGTTTTGTTAGATGTCAGGAGGCATGTTAATCCAGACAAATAAACAATTTATTTCAGTTTTATAGCTTTTATACAGCTTAAAAAATAATGATGTGTTTGCTCTTGTTGCTTATTCCTTGGACAGGGTTTCTATGATAGTTTCCCCAGGCATGTTGTGAAACCCAGGGATGGATTTGTCTGAATCTGCCATGAGTATTATTTAATTGTGTAGAGCTATAAATAACATGTTTCTGAAGTCTCTGCATCAACTTTCACGTTTGAAAGAAGATCCCTGCTGTGCAGCTGAGATTAAATACTTCTGTCCTTGCCACCAAGGTGTGTTTAAGTAGTACTGGTGAATGAAGACGAGGAAGCTTCTAGGTTTACAAAGCCGTAAGTTAAGGCAGAAAAACATCAACCATTTTTTTTGTTTTTATAATATGTGAAATATATGAATATATGATTTGGTGAGTCATTTTTTTCAATACAGGGAGTAGACAGGATAATGGATAAATGAGCAAATACTGCAGCAAATACAACAGAGTTTGTATCATTTGCTAGAAGTGGCAGACCTTAACCATTAATTTCCTGAAGCATTGGTAGAGTTTGTTGCGGGGTCAGGAGACAAACTTGGAGGAAGTGCTGTCTGTCTGGGAGCCTTAATACTTGGTAAAAGTCAGCTTCGAAGGGAGTACTCACGCAAGAGCTCCTTGAACTCCTACTTGTTTTGATTGGTGACATTGATCTCAGGTCAGAAACCCGTGATAAAATTCATGCTGGCAAATGTAATTTGTTTTCATGTGATCTGCACTAAAATCATCAAATTATATCTCAAAAGCCAGGTTAGCATTTAATTTAGTTTATGTATGTTTAGAAAAAAAAGAGGTTATAACCAGTCTATAAATATAACCTCTTTCAAGGTCTGAATACAGAAATGTGTTGTTTGGTCCACATTTAGGATCAAGTCAACTGGAATAAAGTACATTCAGCTTTTGAAGTTTTATCGTTAGACTTTAAACTGCATCCTACAAATGAAGTAAATGGTGGATGTCCTTATTCGCAGTCCTGCAGGTGGAAAACCTGTGCACCCATGCATGACTAGATTTGTTTTACAATCATGATGTAATCCCATGGATTTACTCGTGTTACTTTTTCTTTTTTTCTTTACTGGCGGTTTGAAGTTAACAAAGAGGCATGGTCTTGTTTCTTAGAAAGGGCGTGGAGGTTGTAAAATGCTAGTCCTTACCACAGACACATCTGAGTTGACTTTGTGCTCGTGGTTAAATGTAAGGCACATATTTTCATTCCAGGGTAATTTTGGAGTTTTTAGGCTCACGACAGACAGGAAATGCGCCGTCCTATTTTGGATTTATAGTTCTTGTCTCTGGCTTCACATGGTCTGGACGTCTCTCTGCTTGGCATTTGCTGTTTCTGTATCTGTTGTATGTGAGAAAGGATCCCCACATTGAGGCTTGAGAGGAGCTTGTGTAATCATTCATTCAAGTGATCTGTTGATTGGCTTAATGCAACACACAGAAGACAGCCCTATGCTATACTTCCTGATTTTGATTAATACCACTGTCTGCATTTTGGGACATGAACTTTCTGGGTTAAGTATATGGTTGTTTTAAAATTGTGGCAATTAGAAGCCAATTCATTGATAAGTTGATCAACAGAACATTACTGACAAAAGTTTTGATAATTGTGTTACCTTTCACGTAATTTATCAGGCTAAAATGCCAAACATTCACCGGTTCCAGCCTCACAAATATGAAGATTTTCTGCCTTTCTTATACATGATTTTAAATTAAATATTTTTGGGTTTCGGCAATTTTTGGCAATTTGTCACAATAAATTTTTCTATATTTTCTGACATTTTATACAAACAGTTAATCAGTTAATCTAAAATATAACCAATAAATTAAGTGATAACGAAAATAATGATTAGTTGTAGCTCGTTTCAAATATTTTTGACTAAAGTTAACCTTTCATAAGTTACTTGATCAGCAGTACTCTCTTGACGTGACGAAGTATCAAATGTTCGTTGTAGTGATGTGATTCTTGCAACTGCTCTATGTGCAACACCTAAAAAGGTTCCTTTCATCTATGTCTACAAATTGGCCGTGACAATTGGTCGTAACAATTCAGAGCTAACATGATTAGTCGATTAGTTGATCAACAGAAAAATTATGTGCATTTATTTTGATTAATCGATTCAATCATTTTTCAAGCAAATTGTGAAAAAATGCCAAACATTCTCCAGTTCCAGCTTCTCAAATGTGTCTCAAATTGGTTTTTGGACTGTTGGTCAGACAAAACGAGACATTGAAAGTTGCGATGGGCAGTTATTCATTTTCTTTCTTTTTTTTTTACATTTTTATTGACTAAACGATTAATCAATTAATTGAAAAAATCATCTGCTGATTATTTGATACTTAATATAATTGTTAGTTGCTGCCCTTTTTAGTTAATTTTGACATTGCAGCCAATTATTGTATTGAAGCGGTTCAATACTCAATTTATTGTATCTATGTCCACAGTAACAAATATAGTAAGCCTTTCCTCTGGGTGTACTAATGTAAATTGATCCTTTTTGTTTTTCCTCGTTTCATTTACTGATTTACTGTTCAGTCCTATAATCTAACGGTTTTATTTGAATGTGTTGATCACATTTCAATTTGGGTTGTTTTTTTTGTGGTAAATCTGGAGTGTGGTAACTTTTTGGAATCCTCCTGATATAGTAAAGTATTTCAACAATATCATGACTTTCGGACATAGAGTTCACTGTCACTTCTCACATGGATCCCACTTCCCCTGCAGGATGGAGTCGTCTTGTCTGGACCTGGCTCTGGAAGGTGAGCGGCTCTGCAAGGCTGGTGACTATCGTGCCGGTGTGTCCTTCTTTGAGTCTGCCATCCAGGTTGGAACAGAGGACCTCCAAATCCTTAGCGCCATCTACAGCCAGCTGGGCAATGCCTACTTTCACCTACAAGAGTATAACAAAGCCCTGGAGTACCATCGACATGACCTCACACTTACCAGGTAAACAGTTTCACAACCTTAATATTAGTTTGTTCTAAAATCACATCCTCCTTTGAACCATTTTCATATGGATTGGACAACTTTGAATAATGCCTATGTTTTCTGCTGGGGGATTTTTGACCTGGGTTAGCGACCACGCACACTAGTTTTATGCAGGTCCAACGCCAATAAACTAGGATTAAACTCTAAGCTAAAACTTTTTAAATCACCATTTTCCCCCCTCTATAAATAACCTGCCAGACTCGACTCCACTGTATTGCTGCTTGTGGCTGTAAATTACTTTCTTGCCTCTTGTGTTTTTATACTAATACACTTCAGTAATCCACTAATATTCTAGTCTAATTATTTTCTAATGTTTTTTTCTTTCTCCTTTGAAATCCCAGAACAATTGGAGATGAGCTTGGTGAAGCAAAAGCCAGTGGCAACCTTGGGAACACATTGAAGCTTTTAGGACGGTATGATGAAGCAGTGGTTTGTTGCCAAAGACATTTGGATATCACCAGGTCCATGTATGATAAGGTGGGTCGTATTTTAGTGATATTTTAGAACTACAACAAAAGTTATTTAGGTATAGGTGAAACATTCCTTCAGTCTTTTTATCTTAGCAAACTGAAAACGGATGCCGTTGCACTGTTCTGTAAATAAAAAGTTCAATCAATTACTAAAAGGCCCATTTGCTTTAAATTGGAATAAATGGATCCAAGTTTGTTTTCAGTTATACCACATGACATGCTCTGCAACCACAGAACAGTTTTGGTACGCACGATGACTGCAGAGCGTCGATGTACCAACATCTAGAATAGTTTGCCTGCCCGCATGCAAACAAGCAGGTCTGGTGTCAGTGTATTTTAAGTATATAATTACAGCGCTGGTCACTCTGGTTTCCGTCTGTGAAAATCTGGTGTGCGTGCTGTAGGTTGGGCAGGCTCGAGCGCTGTATAATTTCGGGAACGTTTACCACGCCAAGGGCAAGGGCATCTGCTGGACTGGAGCCGAGCCAGGAGAGTTCTCAGAGGAGGCCAGGATAGCCCTGAGGAAAGCTGCACAGTACTATGAGTGAGTTGGTATCACTGTTTACATCTAAACATTGACTCTCAACATTGTTGTTTTGCATTTATTTTGAAAGCCCTGAGGAATGATACAATTGACTTGATTGTTAAATTGCCAAACGTCTGGCCCATCCCACATGCGATTACAAGACAATGCCATTTAACTAAACATGCATCTTCCAGTAATACATAAACAAAACAGCGAAAAGAAAGAAAAGTTACAAGATTATTAAATATTTCTATGCTACTGGCCTACAGTTTATCCTGATAAAGGTCTTTTCTCCCAGGCTTTCTCCAAGCAACTGGCTAATTTTAAATGTTTCATATGTGAACCGCCAATTCAGTCTTTTTGCATCATCCATATTTATAAAATCAATATCTGTGTTTATCTTACTAAACAAAGTATTGCGCAGTTCCCAGTAAAAACGACAAAAGAAAACATCATTCAAACACATTGAACAGATCTGCTTTTCTTCTTCCAGACCGACATACCATCCAGTTTCAACAGTAAAATACCAGATCTCAGCTGGGCAAATAAAGATCTTTGCTGTTTAGATGAATTATGTACAACATAATTCTAAGTACCATATTCATATTTTATCATCCTAAACATATGCAGTTTTGTATTAGTCCATATATCATCAGCCCACTGCCTTTATATCAAAGTATCCTTGAGTTAGATGCTGAACTCCTACGTGGTTACTTTTTGTAAATTTGCCAGCCAAATGCCTCAGATATAAAATGTAACATACTCTAAGCTGGTTGAAGGCTGTATAACATTTGTAACAAAAATGGCCTCAAAAGCACACCATGGCTGCCTCTACTTTTATTTGTGGAAGTGTTTATAAGTTGTTGATGACGTTGTTGCTCCCACTTGTCCGTTAAATCAACCTGTAGGCAAAATCTCTGTAAAAGAAAATACCTGCTGCCACTGACATGTAGCCACGGTAGTATTACACAGTATATATAATGTTGAGTGTGAAAGTTCAGTCTTGACCTTGGTAATAGTCTTTTGACAAAATAATTGTAACTCATGGTCCACTTACTAGCTAACAGCTGGTAACAACTCACTGGTTCCTGAACTCACAAAAACACATTATACAGTTAAGATTATTTTGTTAAAGTATATATGATATTTAGGAAACAAAAGGAAAGGATTTTTTTCTGTTGTGAGGGCTCACTGAGTGTTGTGGGCTCTTACATGGCCCTGAAAAATAATCCTGAAAACTTTTTTTTTTTGTTGAGAAAATGAACCAATTAAAAAGTGTCCATGTATGTATGTACCATAACATGTGAAAATGTTTCTTTGTTGTCCTTGTTGTTTTTTTGTTTTTTTTTAAAGAGCAAACCTGTGCATGGTGAAGGAGTTGGGTGATAAGGCAGCCCAGGGTCGTACCTATGGTAACCTTGGCAACACTTACTATCTGCTGGGCGACTTTGAAACTGCAGTAAGCGCACATGAAAAGGTAGGTGGCAAACTTGTGGTGACAGTCAGAAGTACCCCTTCAGTGTCTGCTACACGTCACCTGCTTCAAATTGGCTTTCTTACTTGTATTTTTAAGGCCTTCGATAGACAGGTAGCGATATTAGTTCATATCGGACAAATCCGTTAAGAAGATATATACATTTTTATCCACACACATTTTAATTTTGTCTGACCCCATGATTGTGAAGGCTGTGTCTGTCTTGATTACCTCAAAATGTTTCCTGTTAATCCTGACCTTAATGGCAGTAATGTGCACCCTACTGTTTGTCCTGTTTGGCAGCGGCTGCTCATCGCTAAAGAGTTTGGGGATAAGTCTGCCGAGAGGAGGGCCCACTGTAACCTTGGCAACGCTCACATATTCCTCAGCCAGTTTGAAGTGGCGGCTGGTCATTACAAGTGAGTAAACAAGTGAGGCTCAAGGACTTTCTCACCGCTGTATGTCATCATCATGCTTGAACACGAAACTAGCATGCTAATGTTAGCGACAGATGCGAGAAGATGTAATTTAATTTATGAATACTCAACCATAAATCAATTAAATGAGGAGAAATCAGATCAAACTTAAATGATCCCCACTGGGAAATTGGTTCATCACACCAGCTGAGAATTACTTTTGTTGGCAACACTTTCATTTGTCCCCCTACTTAGCATTTATAAGAATTATATAAACAATTATTAAATGTTTATAACACAATATAATGTAGTTGTAAGCAGATATGTCTTTATTTATCAGCGACTAACTCCTGTGGGATTTCATTAGTGGAGGCTGGTGTATAAACAGAAAATGAATGACAATATAGTAAAACAGTCATAATATAAAATGTTATTATTGCTGACAAATACTATGTATTAATAAATACTTAAAATGTCCTTAAATCTACTTTGTAAATGTTTGTCTACTGCTTATAAATGCTAAATAGAGGGACTTGAAGTAAAGTGTTAACGTTTTGGTTATATAAAGAAGACAAAGTTCTGAATACAATACAGTCATTAATAACGACCACAGATATGTGATTGTGCAGGAGCAGTAGTCGGTTAAATTCCAAAGTTTTTAATCCCTCACTCCAGCATTTTCTTGATACAGAGGTCCTTGGAAAATGGCAACAAAGAAAGAAAAGAGAGGAGCACATAACTATCATTCAGCTGCTCCCACCCTACACATTCTTTGACCTTCCTCCTCCTCTTCTGTTTCGCCCTCAGGAGGACTCTGCAGCTGGCCAGGCTTTTGAAGGACAAAGCAGTGGAGGCCCAGGCCTGTTACAGTCTGGGCAACACCTACACACTACTCCAGGACTATGAGAGAGCCATTGATTACCACCTCAAACATCTGGTCATTGCTCAGAACCTCAACGACAGGTATCGGCCATAAAAGCCATTTGTTGTCAGCTTTCCACCAAACTGTCTTTTGAAGTATAATGAGCATGTACAGTTAGAATGTGGGTGGCCCCTGAACTAATAATTACCTTAATTTGGTGGTGTTACTGCTAACACCCATGAAGCCACAGTACACTGCAAAAACACTTAAAATCAGACAAAGTCACATGGAAACAGCATTTGGGGCCTTGCTCACAGGAGTTTGTCATTAACACATAATGCCAGCTCACATGCACACCAGCAAACAGGTCTTTATTAGGCAGGCAGAAAATAGACTTCCTATTTACAAAAGACACATTATATCAAAAATATATAATCAGTTTATAAAACACGATGCTCTTTCATAGATTTAATTTAAAATTAGTTCCTCCTCGACAAACTTCAACATTTAAAAGGCTGATTGAGAGGTGTGTTAGCCTGAAAACTTGGTTAAACTTGTTTTCATTTCACTTTGCAGATAAAGTCAGTGCATATAGGCTTCTCCTCTACTATATCTCCGCTAACAAGGCAATGCTGTAATTCCTAGTGTGGGAGTACCTCTGTTTTTATAGTCTTAGCAAAAGGAAACAAGATTTCTGGCAGTATAAAAGCCATATTGTCATTTAAGTCGCATAAAAGGTTCTGTGATTATTGGTTTTGAAATGGTCTATCCACTCATACAAATATTATTCCTATGAGCAGAACCTGTGGTATTCTTACATAAAATATTAGAAATATTTTTGTACACTCTGTGAAATGTGTACACAAACATGAGTTTAGTGCTATAATAAATATGGAATTGTTGAATACCAGCTGTTGTTGCGAAATGAGCATAATCTCAAGTTTGGATCAGGTTTTTGCGATTGTCCTGTGTGATAGTTTGATGAATGCCCTTCCCATTCTTGCATAATCTCATCTGAAGTTGCTCAGCCTGTTTCCCTCCATGTCTCGCTGCAGAGTCGGCGAAGGAAGAGCATACTGGAGTCTAGGAAATGCCCACACCGCCCTGGGGAATCATCAGCAAGCCATGTACTTTGCTGAGAAACATCTGGAAATTGCCAAAGAGGTGACTGTTTGTCTACCTCTTCCCTGAGAGACCAATCAGTAGCTGCCATCAGGCAACACCATCCTCTACTGGTTGTATTGGGAACAGCAGGGAATAATAGCTTCTTTGTACTGAATGCAGCATTTCTATGTATGCATGTATTAAGGATTTTTATGGACATACAAACAAAGCCAGTCTAAAAATTAACCCAACACAGCAAAAGTAGGTTGTGTCTATTTTTGGAGTCATATGCTCACATTAAGCTTTGTTTACATTAACTTTGATGTTGTCGACGTTGCAGACTGGAGACAAAAGCGGTGAGGTGACAGCCAGGATGAACTTGTCGGACCTACGGCTGGTCGTAGGCCTGAAGTCCAAATCCAACATCAACCCTAACATTTCCCGCAACACCAACACTAACAGCTCTGCTCTGTCAGCAAGCTTCCAGGGTTACCCCAACTTTGCAGGTAAGTCTGCACTCTTCAGAAAAGCCGCTCATTTTCAAGACATTTTGAAAAAAAATCCATTTTGGAACGTGTAGCAATATCCCATTGCACTTGTTAATCAGTGTAATTTTAGCAGCGTGTTTGCCAGGAAGCACAGTTGAATGGTCTTTATGCACACATTTAGAGATGTAAAATTCTCTAGTAGCACTATGGAGTACCCGGTTTGTTTTCATTTGCATGTGCACGCAGTTGACGCGACACACAGTCCTACAAATGGTGTCCCACTATTCCACTGATCTATAGTTGGCTTTAATTTGCCAAGAAACACAGTAATGTGCCAACAAAGGCAGGGAAGATGAAGACTGCAAGCTAGTAAACATGAATGTAAACAATGCAGGATTTAAAATACTTTAAAAATCAGCAAATTATTTTTTAGCAAGGAAATACATTCAACATGTTGTAATCATAACTTTTGTTAGTGTTCAAGAAAACTCCACAGGGCACCTTTTTAAGTCATTGTTGTCCTGTAGTGCTATATAAATATTTAAAGTATTAAATGTGGCCACACTGTTGAATTTTGTATTTTTGTTTCAGCGGTCAATTCTCCATTAAGAAGAATAAGCAGTGCAGAGAACCTGGAACTGAGTTCAAGTCCTGACAAAACTCAAACCAGAGATTCATCAGCACATCCAGTATGTATAAAAATACTCCACAAGGCACAAACACTAATGATGTGAAGAGTATGCAGTGTATTTTTTTAATGCATTGCAACCCAGTAGAAGTTGCTCACTCTGATTTCAAAACCTGTCTAAATGTAAGCACTACTCTACTTTTCATGCAAAAATGAAAGTTATTTCCTTATTTTTTTAGATAATTAATTTATGAGGCAAATGATACGGTTAATTTCTTTTGACAAACTGCTGTTCAGACAATTAAAGTGCACTGAAGTGCCAAATGACTGATGCTCATTCAAAGTGATGCATAATAAATTGTGGGTGTGTTTTTCCTGAATTTGGTGCATAGCAGATGTCTTAATTTTAATAATGTAAAATGGTTTGAATCAGCCATGTGTTACAGCTTCAGGGACATGTAGGCCAAAGTAAGCAGAAACTTTCATAGACACTTATAACTTAAAGTGTTTTTGTCGTTTTTAATAATGATATTTCCCTTCACCCAACCTATAGTGTTAGCATGGGTAAAACATAAGTCGGTCATGTTCAGTTAAAATGATCAGTCTGTATGCACCTTGACTGTACAGGACTGGGAAGAGGATGTATTCCCCGGGTCTTCAAAAAACAACACAATCAAGGCTTCTACTAAACTCTTCCTCTTCCACCGGCTGAAAAGCAAGAAGCAGAAGAACAACAAATCATCTAAAGACCAGAACGAAAGCCGCATCGAGCACTCGGCTCCTGACCTGGACTCACCACTGTCTCCTAAGGTAATTTATAAATACAGTAGAATGTCCTGCCTATTCATAACATCCGTGGAAGAACCCACAAGAGGCTTGTGGGCAATGATTCACCCTCAAGAAAAAGTGACACATGTATGACACAACCTCACGACCAAGGATTTTTTTTCACATACAGTATTAAGGACCGTAGAAGGAAATGTTTTGATGTGGCAATGTGGGATCATCATTTCTGACACGCGTTTCAAAACACGGTCAGACTCCAGTTTGTTGTGAAAGAAAAGTCAAAGTTCAAAATTAATAGTTAATTTGTATGAAATGAAAAACGCAATTTTTAAACAATTTTCTATTAAACTATAAAGTGGTGTCAAAAACGTTTTGCCCTCCCTGTGTCCACACAGGAATGCAACTGTATCTAAAAGGTGTAATCCACAAGAACAAACCAATATCTTTACAAACTCTACAGCAAAGTTCAGCTTTCACTTTTTACCCCTTTTCAAAGTGTTAGTTTTTAATTGTTGTCCTGATTTCATTTAACAATTTCCCAAAAGGTAAACAGCACAGATGTACTGCATCAGCAAATATCTACTGCACTCTCTGCTAGCTGCATCAGTTTTAATCCAACTAAAATAAAGCTACAACTAAGTTATTTTAATTATGGATTAATCTGTTGAGTATTCTTTGGATTCGTCTATTGTTTGGTTAGGCATTTTTCCACTATTTTCTATCACAATTTCACAAAGTGTAGATAATGTATTCTGATTCCTCAAAATAGTTATTAGTTTTCTGTCAGTTTTAGTCCTAAACTCAATATGACCTCTGTAACAATAGAGTTTTGAAGTAGGAAGTGATGCAGTAAGTTTTTCTAATGTTATTAAGTATATTAATGTTTTTATTTTTATAACACTGTAGCCGGGATCACGGGACACTATTGGAGAGGATGGCTTTTTCGACCTCCTCTCTCGTTTCCAGGGCAACAGAATGGACGACCAAAGGTGCTCCCTACTGGATGGCCAGAGCCATCCCCCTGCTCATTCCTCTCCCTCCTCCACCCCACCCGTAGATGAAGGGAAATGTGAGTCAGCCCCTCATGTTTTTATCTGTGTTCACACCATATGTAGTAGTGCGATTTTCTGACTTTTCTGAGAAATACAAGTGGAAACATGGGAAAGACATTTGTTCTTGATGGTCTTTTCTTATTAAGCTACATGTTCGTCCTTCATTAACGACAAGCCAATTACTCATCATATTCAGAGTCTGCTGTGTAATACCACCTCTGCCCCTATATGGTGTGAATACAGTATGTCCACAAATGTGCCTGTTGCATGTTAAATGTGAGATTAATCCTTTTGTGTTGTCAAAGATGACTTAAAGTGATACGCCACCGAAAATCTAAGATTTGAGTATCAAATACTCAAATGCTTCTAGCCTTGAAAGTTTCATGTAAAAGGTTTGTAGTCTCATCCTTCACTGAGCAAAGCAGCGTTTATGGACCTTTTTTGATACTTTTGCCCATCCTGAAAACTGCTCTCCTCTGTAATGGTCATGAATCCAAGCTAATAATGCATGAAGGATGAAACTACATTCTTTTATAGCCAACTTTCAAGTCTGTGGGGAGTTTTTTATGCTCAAAAGATAGATTTTAAGTGTAGTGTTGCTTTAAATTTCATAGAACAGCTGTAACCCTTCTCATCCTTCTCAAACTCTCTGTGCTCTTTTTCTTGCATTTACCTTCTACACAAGATCAGAATGAAATGCTGGTTAGGAGTAAAAGGCACAACTCACTGTTACCAGCACAAGCGTAATACACCATACTACATTTGTAACAATGTCTGTTTCTAGCTATTTTGGAGTGCGAAACACCATTGCAGGATCCTGGTCATTTCCTGGAGCTGCTGGCCAGCTCCCAGGCCCGTCGTCTGGACGACCAACGAGTCAGCCTGAGCCATTTTCCTGGCTTGCGTCTCAGCACCTCCAACCTGCCTTGTACACCCTCCACCTCCAGCACAGATCAAGTCCACCCACAAGGTAACAAAATACGGCTCATTGGTCATCTCCCTCAATATCACTACTCGCATCGTGACTAATGCTAATTTCTCCTCACAGCCCCGATCTCCAGTACAGATACCACTCACACACCCTCCCTGTACAGTCGCCTCGAGGCAAGCGCTGAGTATCCGGAGGGGGATGATGTCTTCTTCGACATGCTAGTAAAGTGTCAGGTAAGAAAAGGAAATCCAGTATAATGCTTGCAGACCAAGCATATATTGTTTTCCACATTACAGATATAGATTCTAGTAACACTATATTTTACTGGTCTGTAATTTCTGAATAATTTCCTAATAAATTTCAAGAGGTCTCCTGGAAAGAACTACATAGTTTGTTCCTTATTATGGGGAGAAAAAACAACTTTCCTTTGAAGAGCTGATCCCCTAAAAGCCAAATAAATATTCATTCATTGTATGTCTCTCTGTGGACACATTTCTTCATGTTATGACCTGCTGTGCAGGTTACATAGCAATTATTAAGATTTTTTGCGCCAATTGAACACATCTCCATTTCCCCTATGATTAGTACCACATTACATGGTTCTTGCTGGGAAACTTCTTGGAAATGATTGTGAAATTACAGACCTGTAAAAGAAAGCTTGGACTAAAACCTTTTCAGACAAGAAAATCATAGTCATACATACTGTTTTGGAGGGGGGTTCATTCAATCCACTTACTGTATTTTTTTTTTTCTGTTTACACAGTGGGAAGGTGTAGAGAAGGTTCTTGCAGGGTTCAATTCAAGGCAATTTGTAAATTTCAGAGGCACTGGAAGTAACTATCTTAGTGCACTATTTTATTTCTGACCTGAGCCCCACTCCATTTTCACTGAAAATAACACAATTTAAGATGCTCAATGTGTCACTGGTATATTATGTCAAAGCAGTTGGGCGGTTCCAGATAAGCTAGGCCTGTACAGAATCGTGTGTAAAGTCTGGCTCAGTGTTAATACATGATTTGCTGTAGTGTCACATCGACACAGGCACTGATAATCTCATGAGATCAAGCAGCTGCAGTTTACAGAGCCAGGAGCTCAGTGCATGATGGGAAACAATTGGCTTTACCCTGAGCAACAAGATTTAGTTTCATATTGATTCTTAGATTTTCTGTTCAATTAAATGCATTTTGATTTAAGTTTTTCTTGCCATAATTTAGACTTAATTTATACATAATTTAGAAGGTTTATTCTAACAGAAACATTGAATTGATCACACCCAAATGAGCAGAATTATTTCCTTTTTTAGATATCTCAAATACAAAGTGTAAAACATTTAACAGACCTCATTCCTTTCCTTAAAGGGTAATTCTGGTATTTTTAAACCTGGGCCCTGTCTATTTATTTTTACAAATTTTGGGGTCCAAATGACTAATAGTTACCAAAAGGTTTGGAATTGGTCCAATAGATCGCCTCGGGCTGCAACGTAATCCTTGTGGGCAACTGTGCCCGTCAAAGTATACTAAAAGTGCTTGTTTTTGACACTGACAGGCTCAGATTGTTATTCTAAGTGTCTGACAACATTATGGAAAGGATCCCTACAGAGACGGACCTTTTTGTTAAAGAGTAAGATCCTTTTTATTCTACAGGACTTTTTATTCTCCAGCTACAGGACCAATTCCAAAACCTTTGCTAACTATTAGTCATTTAGAACCTAAAATAGGGCCTAGGTTTTAAAAATACCAGAATTGCTCTTAAAGTTGGCAGTGATGCATACATGACTACTTGTGTCAAACTGTAAATTGTTGTTTAAAAGCGTCAAAAAACTGTATTGTCTCGTCACTGTTTTAGGGCTCCCGACTGAACGACCAGAGGTGCGCTGCTCCACCTTCTAAAACTAAGGGACCAACTGTTCCAGATGAGGATTTTTTCAGTCTCATCCTGCGTTCCCAGTCCAACAGGATAGAGGAGCAGCGAGTCCTACCACCCCCTGGCGTCACCCAATCCAAACCAGACTGACTCCATGAGTGACTTTTCATATTGTCTCAGGATAATAGATGAAGTAAAACAAGCTTCCTTTATTTTCTTTTTTTTTTTTTTTTTAAATCAAGGTTTTTGGGGGGGTTTTGTAGCCCACAATACTCTTGATTCCTGCCTTTTTGGATTGTCTTGACAATGTTCCTGCGAGACTGCCAAGAAGGAATCAAGGTCTCAAACAATACAGAACTGGTCATTGTGACTGTAAATCATGGGAAGTGTTGGTTTTCAAGACTTATGGACTTGTTTTTAAATTACGTCTGCCTACTCTGGAGGCTTGCATCAAGCCACTCATACAAACTGTGGGTTATGGTGTTTAGACTAACAGTACTGTATTCTAAAAGGACATAAGCCAAACCGAAGGGATTTCTGCTTTATGATGATGGACATAAGAGACATTCTATGAACCCATCTCAGAGGTTCTGCAACTAAGCAAATTGGAACATTGCATGGCCTGTTATGCCCATTTGCCATCAGTCTTTCAGAGTGGTACCTGTTGGTTTGAATTGATCTTAGACGTCTCCAACAATAACTCAGTCAACTGACAAATCTTCTCTGGGGAAATAAAAGGTCCACATCCACCTTTACTGCTGCACTGGTGACTAGTGGAGCCATTTATAGAATCTGCTACCTGATATTGCTTTTGAAGACTTAGACTGTCAGTTTTATATTGTTAAAGGTTGTATGGGTGGAGTTATTGCCATGAACTGAAATGGGATTTTTTGTCAGTGTAACAAGATTTTACAGGGGGTTAACTAGTGTGAGGGGTGAAAAAAGATGTTATTTTAGCTTTTATATTGATACTTTCTCCTGACAATGGAGAAATAAAATCTCGCAAATTTACATTACAGCTTATTTAATTTAACCTTGATTCATCACCTTCAGTGCACAACATTCCTTCCACATGACATGCTTTGGAAAAACAATTAAAATTTAAAACAACCTTTTTTTTCCATTTACATCAGTATAAATATTTGTATTTACAAACTGTTCTCCACATCAGTGCAGAGAACCAGACTTAAGTGTCTCAGTTCCTTCATTTCTAACCTTAATGTCCACTGGGGTCTGGTCTTTTCAGCACTGAGAAACTCCTTCACATTAAATCAATCACCTGAGCAAACCTGGGCCGAATATTAAACCAAAAAATATATATATTTTCAAGACTCTCCTACTGAATATAACAGTATAAAGTGCACATTAATTATTAGGCTATAGTTAATACAGTATAGCCTTTCAGTATCTCCACATTAAAGGCCTGCTATGCCTCTGAAGTCAGCCTCTCTTGATGCCCCCTGCACCTGAAAGGAGAAAATGGCTCAGCTTAGATTCTATTAGAGATGTTATGTCTACTACAGAGTATTAAAAAGTGCTTTGACATTCTGCACTTGCATCCCCAGTTTAGTTAGAACTAATAATGGGCACCCAAAATGGTTGATGTTACCACATAAAAAGCAAAGGATGCCAGGATACAAATGCTATCAGACTCCCGGCAGGATAAAATGACCAATTCAGTTTTAGTGGGAGTGAGCTGCATTTGACCTACCTGTTGATGCAGCAGTTAAAGAAGCAGCTGTTGTGTTCGTCGAGTCTGTACACCCCAGAGTTTGGCAGGTCTTGACACACCGACAAGAATTTTTGCAGCTCTGACGTCGGGGTCCCACTCTGCTGCTGCTGCTAAATAAAACAAGTCAGAAAGTGACAGTTTTACACTTGGTGTGGCATAGTTTGCTGTACCAACTGCAAATGAAACATTACCCTACTCCAGTAGTGGGAAGTAACAAAGTACAATTTTGAGGTACTTTAATTGAGTATTTCTATTTTCTGCTACTTTATACTTCTGCTTGACTACAATTGAGGGGCAGATTTTTTTTATTTTATTATATTTTATCATTTTTACTGCACTATATTTAATAACTTTTCAGATTCAGGTTATTAATACACAATATAATCAACAAATTAAAGTATTAAGGGTTAAGATAAGACTAATGATCCCTGGGGATGAAATTCACAAGCTACCCAGCAGTATTAATAAGTATTTAAAATTAGCCCTACCTTTACCACCTGCAACATTAACGTGATGTACACAATAATGAGAACATACATTATTCTGAAATCGGCCATACTACATGATGAGTACTTGTACTTTTGGTACTTTAAAATTTTGAATGCATGACTTTTACATGTAACAGAGTATTTCTACACTGTGGTATTGCTACTTTTACTTAAGTAGAAGATCTTGTACTTCTCTGAATAACCAGCACCCAAATCATCCTTCAAAACTGGGCAGGGAAAATAATAATACGGGATGATACAAATATCTAAAACGAGAGCAACATCACCTTGATGGTGTCATAGGTGTCGGTGATGATTGTGATGAAAAGGCTGAGGATCATGTAGATGAAGAGCGAGACGAAGGTGTAGAGGTAGACCCTGCTAAAGATCCACACCAGGCTGCTCTTCTGCGTCATGTTCTTAAAGGTGGGAAACATGTCGTCTCCGTTGATCAGGGAGAACAGACACTCCGACACCGTGTTCAATGTCCGAAACTAAAAGAAAAAGGTCAGAGAGAAGAAAGGTTATTATTTGTATCTGCTCTTCATGATTAACTACAGAAACCAGCAGAACCTGATTAGAATTTAAAATATTTTCTGGTTTAGCTTTTGTGAAAATCCAGCAGACTTTTCTTTTGTATTATGTAAACACTCCTTACCTTCTCGTGATATGGGCCAAGGACGATCCAGCCGCACAAACAGTAACTCAGGTAGATAATTCCAGCACAGCAGATGAAACGGATAACATTTGGGAAAGCTGCCCTGAGTGTCAGGATGAGAATCTGAAAATAGCCACAGTACGTGCTGGTAAAAGATCGGAAAAATTTACACTGACGACAACCATCTGGAAAAACCACACACAAGAATGGAGTTTCTCTTTTAACAGTTTGACATTTCCTGTAATTTGGTGCAATCATCATGAATAGGCCTAAAAAAAACTCACAAATCAAATTCAAAATAAAGACCTAAGCACGTAAGGCCAAGGTACGATGTTGCACTGCTTCATTGACGATAAGTATAGGAAATATTTTCCTGAAGGTTGGGTTTAATACGCCAAAGGATGTGTTGTTACAGTGAGTAAGAAATCCCCTTCAAGAGGACTTGTAATGAACATGTACTGTATTTGATAAATGACCTGGTCTTACAATGGATTACAGCATTGAACGTTGTTGCTCAGATCCAGCAACTAGCAAAAGGACCCAAAACAGCAGAACTCAAATGAACCCATAAATGGTGTGTGTGTGTGTGTATATATATATATATATATATATATATAT